>JAGFNK010000153.1:0-108533 GCA_025769875.1 Russula earlei | reverse complement strand
CTTCTCTGCAGCCTTGAAACAAGCAGAAAAGAACTATGACATATGGGACAAAAGAGTTCTTAGCCATGGTGCAAGCCTTGAAGCACTGGAGACACCTGCTCATGGGAGCAAAGCATAAGGTGGTGGTCTATACAGACCATGCAAACCTGTTGCATTACTGACACCCTCAGCAAATAAACGGTTGAGTGGCAAGATACATTACCTTCTTGGCGGACTTCGACTCAGAGCTGAAACACCAGGCAGGGGCAAGGAAAAGCAGACCCCCTGTCTAGGAGACCTGACCTTGATGATGGACAAGGGGATAAAGAAGAAGTGGTCGCGCTACCTGACCACCTTTTTATTCGAGTAATGCATACTACTGCATTGGAAGAACAAATAAAGAACCAACAAGGGGAAGAAAGACACTGATTAAAGTTGCTTGATTGGGTGCAGAGACACCGACTGGAGAAGCAACATAGCTTATGGTGGAAGAATGAAGCCTTGGTGGTTACAGGTGATGAAGGGACCCACAGGACGTTACTGGAACAGTATCATGACAGTCCTACAGCAGGACACCCAGGGAAAGCTAAGACATTACTGGGAATGATGCAATACTACTGGTGGCCTACCATGAGGCGATTTGTCAATCAATATGTGGAAGGATGTGCAGTTTGCCAAGTAACAAGTCAAACACTCATCCAAGTCGGCCTCCTCTATATCCCATACCACCAGAAGAAGGGGCTACCCCCTTCTTGACTGTCAGTGTGGACTTTGTGGTCAAGCTGCCAAAGTCGAAAGGATATGACAGTATATTGACTGTCTACCGACCACAATTGTACTAAAGGCATCATCCTGCTTCCTTGCAAAGAAGAAATGGATGCAGAAGAGCTAGCACAGCTCTACAAAGACAGAATATTCCCCCTTTGTGGGAGTACCAAGCAAAATCATATCCGATCGAGACAATGTTACAAACCAAGGCCAGGTCCTGGCCGAAGATTGTCCCATTTCACTCAAGAGAGACCTCTCTCACTTTGCATTGCCAACTCCCCTTCCATTTCCCGGGCTACCCCTCCTGCGGTACAAGATATTGCTATTGCAAAGGCACTATAACACGACCAGGCACCCATTTCCTAATCGGGTAATCATCGCGTGGTAGCCACATGGTCACCCAGAACCGAAAACAGCGGCACAAACTCTTAGAAACTGTTGCATAACTCATCTGATGTCATCAAGGCTCCAAATGACGTCATGGCTGACTGAGCGACTCCACAGTGACCTCATAGGCTCACTAAGTGCTCCACAGTGACATCATAATGATGTCATCGCCCCACAATGATCAGTAATGCACTCAGTAAGCCTGAAACTTGACACAAGCAAGTTTATGCCTCTGTAGTCCTATTGGATGGTACCAAAGGGTCTAGAATAGTTCCAGTTCTTTGTAATCGGCTCTGTACACTGTATATAAGCCCCAATGAAGCATGGCAGTCATCAGACTGTCCATTTGTGATACTCTCATCCTCCTGGGTACTCCCCGTGACTGCTCAGTTTAAAGACTTCCCTTGCCTCCAAGGTACTCCTCTACAACCGCCTTGTTTAAAGCCCCCTTGTTGCACTGGCTTCTAACCTTCGCCTCTGCCTCCAGTTACTCGTACCAGTCCCCATCTGGTATGTTCTAGTCATTTGGCTTGTCCTCTTGTTCAACGCCATCTACGCCGCATACCGTCTGTTCCAACCCTTGCCCACCTGCTCCTGAGTCCTTAGTGATCAGCAGTACGTTCTTGACACTCGGCCGTTGTGTGTGCAGTGATAAAAGTGAATGGGATATTCATAGCATTCAGTCTTCTAATGTACACTTGCAACACACTATTCTTCCTAAGCCAGGCTGTCGACTTAGGTGTTCCTAAAAACCCTGTTCCATCAGTTCTTCCAATAAGTCCTCCTTCTGTTTGGTGGACATCTTCTTTATGGATGCAGAGGAGGAGCTCTTGTTGTAGGTAGGAGGGGGAGATGTAGATCATTGATGGCAGGTATGTCTCTGACTGGTTGGTTGGAAATTTGTCATACCAGCCAGGTGATTAGTCCAGCTTTATAGGCTTCGACTGCTCCTGGTGAATTCTGATCCCATTCTGCTTTACTGAGCAGAATAAGGAACCTGCTGGTGTAATCATCCAGTGATGCTGCTTTAGACATGGACAATTGCTGTAACTCCATGAAAGCATCTTTGGGTTCTGTGGTGTCTTTGAATTCTCTGAAGAAGTCATCCACAAAGTCAGTCCAAAAGAGCATGTCATTGGATCCAGCTGTACTGGTGCATAGGGCAATGGCGGGTCCCCATTTCTTTTTGCTTCTACCAGGTTCATTTGGTTGACCACTCAATCATGCACTTTCTCTCCTTTGATGTAGGTGAGAGCCAAGGCTAATCGCTTCATTGGAATAGTCATGGTTGGGTTGTCACCATTAAGCAGATTCCATAGATTGAGATCTTGGACAAAGTACTTCATCTTCTTTCTGTCTCCTTTTAAGACTTCAGGAGGGTCTCCTTTCAGAGATCCATTGCCTCCATGGGGGCCTGGTGCCAGTTGGGGCACCAGGTTCGCTCCTGGTCCTCCAGGAGGTGCTGCAGGTGGTCCTCCTCCTGGATGGCCTCCTCCTGGTGGGTCTCCTCTGGGGGATGGTGGGCCTGCAGGTCCAAAGGGGACTCCTCCACCTCCAGGTGGTCCTCCTGCACCAGGTGGACTGCCTCCAGGGCTTACTACAATGGTAGGCCCTGTTCGTCCACCTGCTGTCTGGGTGGCAATAGTGGCTGTCTGTGTCACTGCAATGATAGCCATTTCAATTGATTCTTCTGGTTCCTCAACTATTGTTGGTTCAATAGGTGAGACATGTACTGTCTGCTCCAATCTTTCAGCTAGCTCCAATACTTCTGGTGCTTCTGTTTTCTGGTCTGTAGTTGGAGGGTCCAACTTTTCTGTTTCTCCACTTGATGACTTTTGTATCAATGGAGCTGGGTCGTCTACTACTGGGCTTCTGGGTTCCCAATGAGTAGTATAAGGATCTGTCTTGATTCCTAGACCTAGAATCTTATGTTTTTCAATGTCTTTGTCCTCTTCTGTATAGGGATGTCCTTTGTGGTAATCAACAAAGTACCACTGATCATTGATGTATTCGCAAGGAAGGTAGCTTCCTTTGTATTGGACCTCGTATCTGTTAGGTCCTTCCTGGTCTGCCCAACACCAGATGGCAGTCCCTTTGATTCCTGAGGGTAGATTGTCCCTCTCTCTAGCTTTGAACCAACCGAACTTGGTTCCTTGCTTCAATTTCTGGTTGAACTTTATGCATATGCTATGTTCACCTTCAATCTCCAGTTTGTCCACTTGCCACTGCCTTTCCTAGGGAGTTGGGACTTGTGTGCCTGCCTACCACTGTCTATGCCAATGACAGTAGGGGTCTTTACAGAAGTATGCATGTGTCCAACCATGCTGCTTGTTGAGAGCCATGTAGTACACCTTCTTCTTGTTGTGGAGAGGTCTGTATAGATTCTCTCCCTTGACTACTTCAGCATAGGTTGCTGACTGTATGATGACTAGATCCTAGTCCTAAGGCTTCCTGCCTAATTCTGGTTCACTTTTACAGCGATGTCTGTGATAGAAGCTTGACTTATGTTAAGGCTCCAAAGTGCCTTAAATAAGATCAATGGTCTTGTCTATGAACACATCCTACCAATGCAGATATGCTTGAGTCAAGCAAGTATTCATGGAGGGGAAGGAGTGTTAGATCCTTCTGGAGTATGGCAAAAAGATGAGAGGGGCTCTGCAGATGGAGTAGGAGTCAACTGTTTGGGATTGGCAAACTAAGTCAAGCTTAAGGCTCAACTGCTATGAACTGGGGGCTTTATATAGCCTTCAGGGATAAGGTTCATGCTACTGTAGTACTGGTTGGTGCTATAGAAGCAAAGGCGGCTCATCAAAGCAATAGTTGCTTCTATGTAAACAATCTCAGTGCTGGAAGCATTAAGTGCTTCCCTAGTAGCAATCTCAGTGTCATAAGTACTTTCCTAATCAGGAAGTGATGTACATGGCAGTACAGGAACATCTGGGACAGAAGCAATGCTATTCATTGCTTCTTAACACATCTTCAGAAAGATATGATCAATGCGTTCCAAATGCAACATCAAGGAACATAAACAGTCAATATCTGATGCATGCATGATGCAAACAATGCAGTCCATGGTTCAAGTGTCCTGGCATCTTCCAGACCCCAAACCACTTGGTAACAGGCCTCCCATTCCAGCTGTGTGTGCTCCCAAAGCTCATTGATTCCCTTAGGGGGGTGTTGGATAAGCTGCAAGCTTCTTTTTGAGATGAGCCCAAAGATGCCCCAATAGGATTGAGGTCTGGGGATTGAGCTGGCCAGTCCATGACCTGAATTCTGTGGTCTTGGAACCAAGATGTGGCAAGCCTGCTCTTGTGGATAGAGGCATTGTCCTGTTGAGAGAGGGTATCTTTGCATCTCTTCTTGAAATACTTGATAGATGCAAGTAGTTCATCCTCCAAAATGCTGCAATAAAGTTCAGCATCCATCCTTCCATCAATCTTTGCTGCATGCCCAACTCCTTCCCAAGACATGCAGCCCCACAACATTAAGGAACCTCCTCCATGTTTGACTGCTAGCTGAACAAGGCATTCAGAAAGGTGCGCTCCTCTCCCATTTCTTGCCATCTGATCCCATATGATTGATTTTGGTCTCATCTGACCAAATTACCCTCTTCTAGTCCTCCGCAGTCCAGTATAGGTACTTTTCTGCAAAGTCCTTTCTGGCCCTATAGTGACTTGGTTTAAGGTAAGACCTCTTCTTCCTTGTAACTGCCTTCAAGTCTGCCTTGTTAAGGTAGTTTCAAATGGTCTGATTGGAGATAGTGGACTCTTTGATGACCTCGAACCTTCTAGCAACCTGAGGAGCAGTATCTGCTTCTCCAGAGCTAAGAAGGCATGTGGCAAAGCAGATGTCAAGGTTAGAGAGCTTGGAAGGACGACCTCCAGAGGACTTTGGAAGGTCCAGAAGGTATTTCTGGCAAATGTTGGTGATTGAACCAATGCTTCTGTGTGCTGCCTTGGCAATGTTACAAACTGAATGGTTGGCCTGGAGAAGGGAGATGATGTAGTTGACTTCATGAGGAAGAAGAGACTTCATGATGTTGTTGGTGAAGAAGAAGCAGCTGTTTTGGCTTATTTGCACATGGTTTGAGTTTATTATAGGTCACATGACCTCCATGTTCAATTTTAGCCCTCTGGGGAAAGAATATGAATCTCAATCTGAGAAATATTGAATTCACTAACCAAGGCCAAAAAACTGTTTCAAATGGGTACACCAGCAAACATACCTTATATCTTCCTAAATAATTATGCTTATGCTGTATAAAGTATACCATTACAAAGCTATGATGTAGAGCTTAAAAACAAACCTAGTTACATATTATTAACTGTAGTGGTTCTCTAGATATGGTTAATACAATGAAAATGTACAAAACATTTGAACGGTTTTTTGGGTCACTGTATCACCAGCCACTGCCACTTCCTCAATGTCTCCCATTGCCACCTCAGTAGTCTCATCGCCAGCCATCTCTGTTGTCACCATACATGTTCCACCTATCGCAGCTCCATCCCATGCCGCCATCTCTGTCTGGCCAGCCACTGTCTCAGTGTCATGGTAACTAGCCATGTCAGTTCACAAGCATAAAGACAAGTCAATAGTAGAGATGCATTCAAGAAACAGGCCGGTTCCTGTGTATAAGAGTAAAGATCCCTGCAGCGGTCAAAGTGTTTTATGCTAAACAGGTTATGGCCAATAGACCCTTCCTAGTACAAATCAGTTCGTTGAGAAGCTAGGGTAAGTTTGTAATGGGATAGACTAGGGCTGGTTTTACTAGCTATATGCGTTCAAGTCCGTCGGGGACCTTGAACAACGCAGAGAGAGTAGAGGAAGGTAGGTCTTAAAGGAGGAGAGCTCTTCTCAGGGGAGTGAAGAGAGACTCTTAGGGAAGGAAGGGAAAGGCGAAGAGTAGATGGTGGATGGTGTGTGAAGAGTTGATGAAATGGAGAGGTGGATGTGGTTTGAGGATTAAGAGCAAAGTGGGTTGTAGGAGAATATGTTTGGACAAGAGTAGGTTGGATTCTACAAGAGACCAAGCTTAGGGCTTTGGTCACAAAGTACTGAGCTTATATATACAGGAGAAGCGCAGCAATAGCTGCACTTTGACTGTGCTACTAGTATAGTAGGAGTCATAAGAATGAGGCCACGAATGAGTCAGAACCAAGTGACTGTGCTGCACAGTAAATGCGCAGCATTGCACAGTCGAAACTAAGAAGTAAATATAAATGGAAAGAGAACCAAACAAAGGAAAAGTAACAGCAATCCAGTGTTACCTGGACGTGTATGGATCACATGATAACACAGAAAGGATCACAAGATGTAAGAGATCACAAGACCAGTAAGTAAAAGGACGTACGAAAGCAAGCAGTCCATAGCGAAAGGTAAGAAGTAAATGTAAAAGGAAAATGGTGTAACACTCAGTGTTGTCCACTCCCATGCTCTCTTCACCAGTCTCCACATCACCCACTCCCACCATCACATCTATGCCCACCACCTCTTTGTCTCCCATCTCCATTCCAGTCTTGTCCTCTGCCGCTTCAGCTTCAGCTTCCTCAGTCATGTCCACCATATTGCCAGCACAGTCAGCCATTGCCACCATGCCCTCAGCCTCATCCACTGCCATTCTGGGCCTAGTCCCAGCCACTGCTCTGCTTCCTGACCACGCTGCTCTCACACTTCCATCTCTAGCCATTATGCCACCTCACACCACCAAGAAAGAACACACAGATAACCAGAAAATGAAGAGCATGCACACTGCCACCTCAGAGAAGCAGATGCCACAATGCCGTCCTGCAGAATAATCAGACCCCACCACCACAACATGGCCACAGGAGATGCCACCAATGCAAGCACCACACCACACCTCACCTCCCCTTCCATTGCATCCACATGTGCTGCCACCACCTGCAGTGGTGAAGACCTCGTCACCATGCCCGCAAGACAACAGCATGAGCAATGCACAAGTCACACCCCCACACCCATGCCTTTCCACACCTCCACCCTCGCTCACCACTGCCCTTGCTCTTGCCACCACCATCGCCTCTGTATTGACAGCAGCAGCAACAGCACCAATACAGCCAATGCTTGGCAACACCACAAGGTGCAACAACACATTTGACACACCACAAGCACACCACACCCCCTGCTTTGCCACACCATGCCCACATTCAACACACAATGACACCTCAGCACCTGCCATCCCCCTTCTGCAATGAGATGACAAGACCACATGCACAAGGCTGAAGCTCAGTCAAGAAGGTTTGACTGGGGATGCTCAAAATTTCAACCCCCTGGGAGGTGTAAGGTCTGAAACCCTGATAGCAATGCATCTTTTCCTAGGTGCACAATTTTCATGCATTGAGATGTGCATTTTTTTTTTGTGTGCAGCATAGACAATCTTTATGCTCCCTTGTGTTTCAATCTCCTATTTTCCTTTGTACTCCCCTGTATTCTGTACTTAATCTCTCTACTTACCCTCTGGAATGACAAGCAAGCTTTGGTGTCCCCTTCTCTGACTGGCTTGAGAACTCCTCTTTGTGCCTGTGTCCAACTTCTCATGGGGGCTCTCTCTCTACTTGGGTACTCACTAGGTACAGGGTCAGGTAACCAGCCTTACAATCTCACACACATGTTCCCAGTCATGCTTTACTTATGACAAGTTATGACCATAATCCTCAAACCCATGAAATCTTGACAGAAATCCCAGGCACACCAGGCACACCTGTCAAGACTCACTGTTGAACAATCCAGTTCAAGAGCAAGGGGTTAGTTCAAAGATGAGTCGATAGACGTCCAAGATGGCATGGGCAAGTAGTAAAGTCCAGAGCAGTAACAAATACCAAATGGGTATAGTTACTGGTAAAGTCAAGCAGGTATGCAGGGAAGAAGCCAGGGTGGTCACAAGGGGACAGTCCTTAAAGGAGTATCCCAGGGATAGAGAGTGCCATAAACAAATGGACAGTCTGAAGACTGTCCGCTACTTTATTGAGTGCTTATATACTACAAGAGAACTGCTAAATAGGGAACAAGTCATAACCTTGTTATCAAGCACAATAGATGGATGAGTAAGAAGTCAGAGTATGCTTACTGAGCATGCTCGGTCATGCTCAGTAAGCTGCTGAGTAAGAGGGCTCCTCATGATGAGTTAGAGCCTCTACTGTCCACGTGTTCACTGCTCTAGTACATGTGCAAAGCACCTGATTCATTTGCTGTTAGTTAGTTTAGGGCCGGTCATTTGGGGACTTGTAGTTTGGTTCGAGGAATAGAGTTGTCTATAAGGCCCCTTATATAGTTCTATTAGTGTCCTTAGAGTCGACCCTAATACTTCTATTAAGGTCCTTAGTATTGCTTTATAGTTTGTTCTAAGGTTATTAGAGTCAGTCTAATAACATGTTGTAGGGTCTTTAGTATTGTGTTAGTGCCTATTGTAGGGCACTTAGAGTCATCCTAAATGGTCCTTAGGGAGGTTATAATACTGTCCTTTATTGCTAAAAGGGTTGCCATTAAGTGGGGCTTGCTGTATGTCGATTGTGCCGAGAATCGCTCGCTGCGACAATGCGCGCACAATATTGTGGACACCTCTACTCACCCCTTTTGTCCGTGTGAACAGGGTGACACCATAGGGACTGGGTTTCCTCTTATAAGGAAGGGTCCTTCAAGGGCCCTCTCCAGAGAATGGTTCATGACACACCAGTCTTGACCAGTCTTGATGTCACAAGTACCAGTACTTCAGACTGGACCAGGCAACCAGACAAGCCTACCTGGACAAGCCTCACATTTTCTGCGCATTTTCATGACTCACTTTGCCTCGCATGTACCATCTGTTTCCAGCATGTTCTAGTACAATCACCTCACTTCTGCCTCATGCATCCTATTTGATATAGTAGTACTTGTCTATATAAACTTGTCAGTCGAAAGGAACAAGCCTTAAGCTTGTTCTCCTGTGAAATATCACTGGTTTCAGCTTCAGGACTGTAGGCTTGCAGGGAATCAAGCAAATGCCCCAAAAAGAGCCCTCATTTCTCTAAGTCTTCTAATGCGAAGGCCTATCACTTGAAATTCCTCTCCACAGTACACAATTGCCTTGGCATTGTCATCACCAAGATCCCTGACTTTCACGAGAATCTTCATTCTCGCTCGACTCTGAGCGCACGTCTCATGCATGAAACGATTTGTCAGCAACACCACCCCCAGTCGGTGACACTTGACCAGTCTTGACCAGTTTTTATCAGTCTCGAAAGTTGATGTGACTGTGACTGGACATTCTACAATCCAGTTTGACCTTGACTGAAAGTTCACTCATGATCAGTCAGGTCAGGTTCAGTCAAGCAGTTTTTTGCAGTCAATGTGACCTGACCTGAAAGCACTAGATGTAGTTGACTTCATGAGGAAGAAGAGACTTCATGATGTTGTTGGTGAAGAAGAAGCAGCTGTTTTACTATATTTGCACATGATTTGAGTTTATTATAGGTCACATGACCTCCATGTTCAATTTCAGCCCTCTGGGACAAGAATATGAATCTTAATCTGAGAGATAATGAATTCACTATCCAAGGCCAAAAAACTGTTCAAATGGGTACACCAGCAAACATTACAACAAACCCAGTTACATATTATTAGCTGCAGTGGTTCTCTGGATATAGTTAATACAATGAAAATGTACACAACATTTGAACAGTTTTTTGGGTCACTGTAGTTGGATTGAAATGGGTCTTTCACATCAAATGCAAGGCACATGGATCAATTGACAAGTACAAGGCACAACTTGTAGTGCAAGGTTTTTCACAAATTTGGTCAATTATTTCAATACAGTACCATGTCTTTCAGTCTGAGTCTTGGTGATATGACTTATGTCACTGACTGGGGGCGGTGTCACTGACAAATCTGTTCACATGCAAGACAAGCACTGGGAATTCAAGCAAGACAACAAGTTCTCACAAAGGTCAGGGATCTCAGTGACAACACAGCAAAAGCTAGTGTGTACTGTGGAATGGGGAAGCTATTGATAAGTCTTCATGTCCAGAAGACTTAGCAATACAGAGCTTTTCAGACAGGGAGCTAGAGAGCTCAGAGAGGGACAGTTCCAGAGGTGTTCAATCAGTATATTCACAGGAGAACAAGCCTAAGGCTTGTTCTCTTCAAATGGAACAGTTTATATTTTGCTAGATACCATATCAAATAGTACCTGCAGGTAACAGTGAGTCATTTGTGAGGCAATCAGGGGCACACATGAGGAACAGTCATGGTAAGCATGAGTTCAGTAGTGAGTCATAGAACACAAGTCAAATGCAAGGCATGTCTGGGTAGGCTATCCCCATTGCCAGTCCAGTCCAAGGTACTGGTTCTGTGACAACTTATCACACTGGAGTTCCTCATTGTACCATACAATGCTTCCTTCCACTCCTTCCAAGTGGGGTATTGCAAGCATGGCATTAAGGCAGCACATGTGTCACCAATGTGTGGGTGCACCTCTTTGTGCAAATTTTGTATGTGCAGCTCTAGTGCAAATGGGGCTGCAAGCACCCAGATGTTGAGCTCAACTCTGAGTTTGACACTGACACATCATGTGTAACCCCATATAGGCAAATATGCAAATTGCAACAGAAAAAAATGCATATTAATTTATTATATACATCATATCACTTACATCACTCCTATCACTCCTGTCACTCCCAGAATAATCCTGAAATCCAAGTTCAAGTTCAAAATTCAAGAATTCTCAGTTGGTAAAAGGGGCCTTATCAATTGAAGAAAAGAAAATTCTTTTATTTCCACCTTGATGAAGCCATTACATCCAGGTAAAGTGCTTTATAAGACTACTGGCACAGTCAAGTGCATTGCATTTGGTGTGCACAGTAAGTAGACCATACCTGTCACTATCACCTCTTTTTGTCACTTGCATTTTTCCCTATTGGGGTTTTGGCATTGGTGCAGAGGAATGGGCAAATGGGCTCTTTGTGTAGTGGGAATTGGGGCAGGAAAGACGGGAAAGGGATGGGGAAAATCAGGAGCGCGCGAAAAAAAAAAGCCACATACCGAGTCGTAAACAGTTTGGGTGAGGCTGACATTCTCATGGGAACCGCGCACAGCCACCTCCATTAGCCATAAGAAAGCGGCGAAAACAAAAAAACGCACACATTTCAACATGAGAAATCACATGTCGCGTGCTGTCAGGGTTTTGGCAGGCCAAGTGGATAGGCCCACCGCACGTGGAGGAAGGGGGGGATGAGAGGAAAACCTAAAAGAAAAAGGTGAGAAAAGAAGGCAGCAAAATCGCACGCATGCACAGGAGAACGGAGTTGAGAGAGAAACTCAAAAAAGAAAAACGCACAGAACTCAACGCGTGAACATCGCGCATGTGGTGGGCGAGACGACTGACTCCATGCCAGAAGTCGCACTATAAAGGAAGTGGGTTGAGAGAAATCCACAAAAACGAAGAGAACAAAAAAAAAAGGAAAGACAAAAAACGCACATAGGTCATCGCGCGTGCGGGAAAACCCGCGTTGTGTGCCATCAGGGCTACATGTGTGAATTGGCCCGTCGCGCGTGTGGGGATGTTGAGGGAAGAGGGGATTAGAGAGCAACCCAAATGAAGAGGAAAGTGGGAAGAATGGAGGGAAAAACGCACGCACGCATGGGAAAAAGAAGGCCAGAGGGAACCGGCGAGTCGCTGACAGAATCTTGGAGTCTTGTATTGTGAAATGGGACAGTGGGCTGTTGCCCTTGGGGAAAGGGAGAGGGGAAAGAGTGTGAGAGAAAACTGGCGAAAACAAAAACGAAAACCGTACGCTGGTCAAGCGCGAAAACCCCTGATCGCGTGAACACCAGAGTGGCTTGTCACTTGAGGCCCAGCTTGATGGCGGTATCATCGCTGTGGTCCTGGCCGTGCTGTCACTGTGAGGGGTTAGAAATCACAAGTGAAGCGAGATGCAAGGAAGAAAAAAAAAGAAATGCACACAAGATATTCATGGTTGCACACCATAGGCTTCATTTCACCGAGATTGGGTGTTGTTGTTCGCATGGTCTTGGCCTGGAGTTGTCACACATGCCGGAACAGGCATTTGTGTTCCTTGTTTCGCAACAACATCTGAGAAAGAAAAATGCACACACACGGGAAAATACACGTTTCTTGCCATCCAGGTATCGAGATTGGCGATTGTACCATCACGAGCTCAGACAGATGAAAAGGAAAAATGCACCTGGTCACTGCAACATGCGAAAATCGCGCACGTGGGGGAGAGCAGGCAATGAAAACAATAAAAATATTAAAAAAGCACAGAGCTCAACACCAAAAAACTTTGTGATCAGGTATTCGAATATGATGCACGCACACAAACACAATAATACACAAAACAAAATGCCAAATAAATGAACTAAAGTAAGTCGGCAATGGAACTGGAACAAAGATGGCCGCGGACAGAGCCATATTTCGGGAACAACCGGACATGGCCAGCCAAAATTTGGCACCGTGAAAATTTGGCTTAAGAACCTCGTTCTCTAAAGAGAACTCGGAACCCAATACTTTATTCACAACAGACTGAGTGTGATTCTATCACTACACATGTCTAACGCAAGCCTTTATCATCAATATGGTCATAAAGCTGGTGAATTATATCTTCGGTTTAATTGGCACCACCCAATTGTCGTCTTTATCTAAATCGTCCTGTAAACTTTTGGTTGTTGCCCTTCGCAGCGGTATCTCCTTTCTCCGCCCTTTACCTTGGTGCTTCTTTGTAGGATTGGATTCGGAGTCGGGCTCCTCATTTCTGCAAGGTAAAGCTGACTTGGGGGGAGGGGCAAGAGAACCTAAAAAAATGGACGTACGGTATCTTCGTGAACGATGGAACGACGCCGATGGCGAGGAAGAATATGGCAGCAAAAACAGAGGTGCGCATTATTGACTATGAGTGGGTTTTTGGATTGTTGGACTGAAAGTCGTCCGAAGTTGTCGAGGTGTGAACAAGTGTAAAAAGGTCGTCGGTATCCGGTACCGGCTAGTTGTGGAATGAAGGCGAGCACAGCTGGGGGGAATCGCAAACGCAGGCATTGGCTTTATACTGGAGCCAGCCCTCCCCCCCCCCCCCCCTCTCCCCCCCCCCCCTTCCACTCTTCCTGTATCATGACGCGCGGAGCTATCCTCCCGTTAAGCACGTATCATGATCGTCTGATGTTGATGCAACAACTCACGCATCAACGTTTTCTGGTCTTGCATTCCTTGAGAGGAGCGAGCGCGGGAAAGCCACTCGGTGGCATCTCGTCTCGGTCGAGTAGCTCACGTCGGAGGATCAGGGGGGGGCAAACCTGTTTGTCATCATGCAAAGGCAAAGGTGCGAGTGCAGTCCTATACTCTATGATCCTCGGATTAGGCGGACGAGTCGTCGTCGTTCGCCTGTCTCAGTCCAGGCGATACTATCAGCAACGGTGGCCAGTCCGTGCCGGTTTGCCTCAAGTTATCGGTAAGCGCACCTCTGGCACTTGCGTTGTGGAGAAAAGCTGTGGCCATGCCGTGCCCTACTAGTCATCCTACCTCTCATCGAATGACATGACGCTCGTGATGCTCTCCAGATACAACGCCATTTTAATGCGGCCTAAGACCTGGGACCTGTGCGTGCGTCTTGTGCGTCCCTCGAGTATATGACCATTCGGGTGTCGCTGTAGTGTCTTGTAAACCGTCTTCGGTGTTTTGTCGTCGGACTCGATGTCAACTCAAGATCGAGACGGACGGCTTCACTGAACGAACACGTAATTCCTCATATAATTTAACGAGAGAGCACATGGCCTGCGTCGCATGGAGGTAAAGGTGACCGGGTACTTCCTTGGTGGGTTTCTGGGCGTTTCTGTCAGCAGAAAGCGATATCTTCGAATCAACAGGTTACGCTCATTTCCCACACATTCTCGCTGTTCGATCTTAGCCTTGACCTTGCCCACCACTCTCCCCGCCCCGAATCCGTATCCACGTGCAGCGGGTATGCTTTCGATGCGAGCCCTTGGTGTGTATGCAAGACTTGAAGCCATTCTCATTCGCCGAAACCATGTCGTAATGTACACGATGAGCATCATGTAAGTCAAATAGATCGTTATTGCCACCGTCATCGTCGGGGGCAGTGTAAAAGTCATAAACATCGTCCATCACCCAATCTAGATGTCATCTCACTACCGCAATGCCGGCGGCCACTGCTTCCGAGGCAACCAGACCCCATCCGCGTTAAAGCGTGGATTCCGCGAAAATTCTCGCCCCTTATCCTTAGTCGTCCCAATTGGAACTATCGACAGTTCAGAATCAGACAACATGTGCGAAACGAAGAGAAGGAGCACTCACGAAACCACGTCCAAGTGCGAGGGCCAAAGACTTGCTCCCAGTTTGCACGCACGCTGCCGAGCCACCACATGTTGCCCTCACGTCCAATTCGGCCGTACTCCGCATCCCATGCTTGTCGTGTGCGGCGCTTTGCCCTGAAATAACGACCCAACAAAGCTCCATCAGTACAACCTTGCAAAGGTACAAAGAGGAAGAACGAGACGAACTTGAACGACCAGAAAGAGTGCATCTCATCTAGCACTTCCTTCTCGCGGTCTTTTGTTGTGCGAGCAGCGAGGTGCTCGACTGTCGTCTGATTTGTGCTGATAAGAACGATGTGCGTGGAGGACATGGTCAAAGTGAACATTGAGAATAGTCCCGAACTGCGATCTTCGTGATATATGGGAGTGGAAGAGGGACGCATCGTAGACAGGGACGTACAAGGCCATGATGACGATATGTTGAGGGTCGAGGGTGAATCCCCTGCGCGAGGCAGCACGCACGTTAAGCCCGAGTAGTGTGGCGAAGGTCCAGAGGCAGAAGAATGCAGCCCATACAACGAATACGAAGAAAAACTGAAGAGAGTGACGTCAGCGACTCGCTCTGGAGGCTTCGGGTCTGACACAAAAACACACCTTCTGGTTCTGCGCTCCTACACACTGCCCGATCCCTCGGGTTGTCGCGTGGTTAATCTCAAAATGTACCAGCTCACCAAGACGTGAAGCACCTACAAGGGCAATGATGATCGAATCTTAGGACACACTACAGTAACCGCACACATCAGCGCCTCTCCCCCATTACACAGAGTGAGCGAAATGACGACGCACCTTGCCACAAGTCTTGCAATGATGCGTGCGCGGCGGCTTGACGATCCCGCATGCCTCACAATATCGATGTTGTTTGCGCTGCGGGGTGATCGCACGGGTTGGAAGTTTGTGAGTGGGTGTTTTCGATTGAGAACGTGGGCCGCTTGAAGAGCGTTGCCTCCCTTCAGGGAAGGCGTCAGCTTGGCCACTGATTTCGGTGCTCGGTTGAGCCGAGCGTGATTGTGACTGATGGGTAAAGTGGGAATGAGAGCGAAGCGTGCTGGACACGCGCGATCGCTGGCCCATCCATGTTGGGCGGGAAGAGGGATAAGACGGAGAGGTGAGGGAGGAGGAGGAGGGCGGAATGCTGCGCGTGGACGAGCCTCGAGATGTCTGGCGTGGCAGCGCGGGCGCTGATGGTCGCGATGGTTGTGGACGGGGCAACGTTGAAGGTGGGATATCCTGGTAGCGCGTCGAGTTTTCACGAGTAACTGCTTCCTCAGCAGCTGAGTCTAGTGGCATTTGTCTTGGGAAGTACTGTGAAATCGAAAGCCTCCTCTGGTTAGAACGTAGGTATGGTGGCTAAGAAAATCACAGGAAGGGCGAAAAAGGTTGTCAGGTCGACGACATGCCTGACCTTGAGACGAGCGTGGCTGTGACCGAGTATTGGGACACAGAGTGGGTCAGAAAGCCAGACTCGGGCTCGGCTCGGGTCGGTCAACATCGATAACGTAATATGGGGGAGTTGGGGCCAAGCTCATGATGTGGCACGAGGAGCTCCACAAGGCGCGCGTAACGGGGCACACACATAACCGTGTCCGCAGCGGAACAAGGCAATGGTCCATCCATCAGAAAGCACGGGGCGTACACGCGGTCAGGGAGCAGAGGCAGAGTATGCAGGTGAGCGCTAATTGCGCGGAATATGACAAGATGACGGGGAAGGGCAGCCGCCAAAGGTGATAGCGAAAGAAAGACAGACGGAGACTCACCTTGATGGCATAACCTGGTGGAGTGAATATGACCTGGCCCATTATAAATCTCATTGGAAAGGAGGGTGCGGTGTGGGGGCGGGCTGAAGACTTTAAATTACCTTCACATACGCCCAGATCATCATCATCAAAAGCACGGCAAAACCGACCAAAAGAGCGACTACCGATAGAGGGTGTGAGAGAGTGTGAGGGTCTACGGAACGTCAACGAGAAGCTGAAAGAGGGGACTCACCGCCCAAGGTGCGTGAGCCGAGTGAGCTGCGCTCGCGTCTGATCATCTGTATGCACAGTCTTCCAACGTACACGTAAGCCGTGTACGCGATGATGGCCGAGGCGAGGGCGATGGACAGTTTGAGTACGAACCAGGGCCTGGGGCCCTTTCGTGAGTTGCGGCGGGTGCGGGCTGCATCAACCATGGAGGAGAGGGAGGAGAGACTGCGTTGGCTTCCTGGGGTTGCAGAGGGCATCTTGTGTCATTCAACAGACATGCATGACGAGGAGTGAACGACGATGGAGGTGGAGGTCAGGTCTGATCGCAGTAAAGGGACTGGCCGGATAATCCCGTGACTAAGAGCGGTAAGCGACAACAACTACTTCTCCATCTCCATCTCCATCCCCTGCCCTTGCTTGCCCTTGCCTTTGCATAAGCTTCTGTGAAGCTACAATCCGCTCGGCAAGGGCAGTCAAGTTCGCGTCCGCAACGACCACGTCCGGCGCATACTCAACACCAAACATCTCCCGCACAACCCGCGCTATTCGCCAGGCCTGCCGCGCCGACCAAAACCGAAAATCATCCGGATCCCTGCCCCCGTCAACCTCATCATCATCTCGAGCGCAAGCCGTGGAGCTGGGGATCAGCGATGGATCCCCGTCCAGGCATAGTGGCACAATGTGTGCGAGTGCAGCGCGCACCGACTCAAAGTCGAACTTTTCTGGCCGGTCCACTGTAACATCGTTAAGGATTGGAACGCAAAGCATGACAGAGATGTGCCAGACGCACCAAATATCTCGATAGGTCCCTCGAGCGCCAACACATTATACTTTCCGTCGTGGTGGTACCTCATCTCGTACCGCCCGACTGTCCATGGCAATGAATCCCCCTTGAACACGACAGTGCCACACTCCTCGTCATCTACCCCGCCTTCCCTATCTGTCATGGTATTCAGCTGACTCTCTCCCCCAATGGGCAAGTCACCATCCCACTCTCCGTCGAGCACAGGTACCCACATCCCCAGGGATGACGTTCGCGTCACAAGGGACGACCTGTTCGCACCAACACGATAGAGCCCGATCCAGTCTCTACGTGAGTGGTGCCTCGGTACACGCCACTCAACCGTAATCTGCTCGCCGAGGTGGAAACGCGGACCATTATCCGCGCGACGTGACGCTACGTGGATCTTATATCTGTCCGTCGCGTACGCCGACAAGTCATTCGCCACCCGCCTGGGCAACGACACTTATCAGCATACTGAATCGTAAATCCAGAACGGAGAGAGGCTGACGTGATCACCAGCTTCTCGCGCGATTGCTGCAGGAGGAATTTAGTTTCTTGTACGACCTCAGATAACTTTGGTCGAGCTGTGCATGCATCGATGTCCGTCAGCAGGTCGTCACACGGGAACAATTCGGACATACATTTTTTTAGGAATTCCTCCAACACCTCCGCGGTATCGTCATACACCTTCTCGAATGTGCCACGTACTTCCCGCACGACGCGCTTAATCTTCGGTGCGTGCCTCCCTGCGCGACTCTCGAGCAGTCGCGCGTTGTGGCGGGCGACCTCCTTCACCACTTTGGTGAAGCCCGCGTCCTTCCGAAGGTTATCACCGTACAACTTCCGCATGTGTGGGCTGCGCCATACATATGGTGGTTAAGGGGAGAGGGCGAAAAAAGCAAGGGAGATAACGCACTGTTCGACGTAACGCAGGAACCACAAGTAGGATATATGCCTCACGCCAGCGAGGATATAGACAAGCTTACTTCCACTAATGAGCGCCATCCCGAAGAACGCAGCACCGGCGGTGATTTCGGGGTTATTTAGATACCTAGTGCGGAGTTGGGTCCAGTACGTGGCGAGAGACAAGTGAATTACCGGTAGATGCCGGAATAGTCGAGCGACGTGGGGTACTCGTCCATGAAAAAGTCACCGTAGAACCAGCCTGAAAGGAAACACGTCCGAGTTGGAGAATCATGGACACCCGGAACGGGAATGGACTACGTACCGAACACACCCAGGACCTCGTACGACTCTCTCGTAACCCACATGTGGAAGGCGATCAATATCTATGCTTTGTGAGACAGATAGGCAGACTGCTAACACGAGATGATGGACTTGCCGTCCCGACTGTGTGTCGAAGCAACTCATTACCCGTTATCCACGCACGCGGAGGCTCATACGTCTTCCATACGAGCCCAAAACAAGACACTATCCCTCGTTATCAGCCCACCCTTGAAAGAGCAACGAAGAGGGGAACACGAACCATAGCTCATGCACATACTCAGATTGTACACCGCCTTCCAGCTAGCGAATGCCTCTCTTACCGCACCACGTCTCAAACTGCGTGTCGGGTAGTGATAGTGCTCTAAGAAGTGTCGCACGAGGAACTTGCGAGTGCTTTGAGCCCGCAGAACGAGACCGAGGCAAAGAGTGTGAAAGAGTGTCCAGGCAAACGCATGCCCAAACTGTACTGCTGCGCTCGTCAGCAAACGGCTGGGGAGGATCGTTGCCAGTAAGGGGTATGCCATTGCGAGAACCAACATGAAATCTTGGGCACTATCAAATCGGGAAACCTTTAGCATCCTAGGACAACCACGAGTCAAGGATACGCACCGGAATATGTCAAGATGATATAGGACGATGGTGTCTCTGCGGAAATACCGGTTGCGTAAGTCGTGATGGGACAGCTTAGATACCCCAGTTCCCTCGCTGACACATGTCTGCTGCGAATCGTGCTCGGTATCGGACTCTGCTTCACTATCAAACGGAGTTGAACCCTCCGAGATCGAATTTGCTGAAAGTGGGTCAGAAAACGCGCGCGCACGTGAGCGCAATTGTCCTTGTCCTTGAAGGGACGGAGGGGCCTGAGGTACCACCCTCGTTGAGCCATTGGCTAGTGGGCACGGTTGGAGAATGGGTACACGCTGGGCAAGGAGCTTGCGCTGGCCGTAAAAGCGTTCAATATCTATGTCGAGTGAGGAATTGAGAATATTAGAGAGCACGTCAAATAGACGGTGATACCCACGAGGATTCTCAAAAAAGACGAGGAAAGCAAACTGGGCACTGTGCGCTGCAAGGCTCACAAACAAGACAGGATAGCTGCCCACGATCAAGGATATACCATAGATCCAGGCGTAGCCTAGATAGTTCTCATGAATAGTGGCGATAATGATAACTTTAATTATTGTGCTCACCAACGGAGTACATTGGATGAGGCGCAAGCTCAAACACGCCGTCGAAGACGAGTGCGCCACGTTGAAAGAAGCAGTCACCCCAATACCAACCATAGTCCTTAACGACATAGTGTGCTTCCGACTTGACCCAGAGGTTAAACGCGATGAGGACGATGCCGCCAATCCAGCTACGCCGAGATAGGTAATGATATATCTCCGATGTGCATGGATGGCCAAACTTACCGGAGGACATGAACAAGCATGGAGAGTTCCGACGGCACGCGGAAGCAGGAAAACGCGAACAAACAGAAGGACAAGAAGTCACTGGATCACAACGTCAAAATGCTCCGAGACAGACGTCCAGGACGGAAACGAACTTGATCAAGATAATGTCGACGGCTTGGCGAAAGAGCAGCCAGGTGTTGTACTCGAGTGGAAGTTCCTGTAAACGAGCGTCCGTGGGATTAGGAATCGGCCAAAACGGAGGACGTACGTCAAAGGAATAGTCCTTCCCCATCTTACCCACGAGCTGCCTGCGAATCCAGGCACGGACGGCGGGCCTGCGTTTCTTGTCGAGCCACCCAAGCCTGTGCACGGTCCTGACGATCCACCTATGCTTGCTCTGCTTGGTCAACACGTATCCGAGTCCAGCATCGTACGCAGCGCGCCAAAACGCAAAATATAGAAAGAAGAAGAGCCTTCGTGGTGCACGCGGTAAGGTGAAATAAAGGAAGAGTTGAAAGGCGAGGAGACACAGATTGAGCATGTCGATGTGCGATTTTGGATAAGAAGGGCTGAAGAGTGCTGTGATGACATCGTGCGTCGTTGGGACGAGGAAAACTGAAAGGATGGTTACCGAGACACGTGTTATCGAAGCGGGGGGGGGGGGGAGGCAAACCACGAAGGATGCACACCTTGGCCAGTTGGCGTTTTTCCCCAGACCATGGTGTCCGGCGGGGAATCGTCATTAGATTCTACTTGCTGCGATGCGGAGATCTTCTCGTCTCTGTGATGTGGGATGCGCTGGCGTAGACCACGGTCAAGAAGGGCTGACATGGTAGTCACGACGCAAAAAAAAAACGTACGGACGGACGTAAAAAAAGGTCGGAGAGGTGACATCACGTGACAAGATAATCATTGGATAGGTGATATCACGTGATGAAATACTTTTTTGCCTTGTAAGTGTAAAATATCTTAAATTTCTACAATCACACGGTCGTTTTTTCCTTTCCCTCCCTTCCCCCCTCCCACCTCGCCCTTTCAACGCCGCTGCGGACACATTCGACAACGTCGCCGTGAGCAATAAATTTCACCCCGGTCGCTCCTTCATCCCCCTTTCTTTCCTTTTTCCGTTGCCACCATCATGAAGTCTCTCGCTGTCCTTTCCCTCCTCGTCACCTTGGCGCTTGCTCAGAGCCCTGTACGTCCAGTTTCGCCGTCATACCCGACCTGGAAGCATTGATTATCGTTTCCCAGTCGAACACGCCCACGAATCCGCTCATTCCCTCCAATATCTCCACGGGTTGTGGAGATTTCTTGAATCAGTTGGATGCCGACCCCACCTTCCCACAGTGCCTTGAGCCTCTCATATCTGCCACCGCACCATTGACCACGGCTTCCACATCAAACACGACATCCACCGCCCTCACTTCCGCTCTGACCACCATCTGTACCTCGACCACATGCGATCCTAACGCCATTGCGAAGCAGCTCGGCCTCTTCTACGGGGCATGCCAGGCTGAGCTCATCAATTCCCAAATCCCTGGTGTTAAGCTCGCCTACGACGCTCTGTACCTCCTTGCTCCCCTTCAAAAAGCGTTGTGTGCGACGGATACCTCCGGTCAATACTGTGCTGTTATAATAGCCTCATCATCAACTGCGAAGCGCGCATCGCTCGACCGCCGAAGCAACCCGCAGGAAGCTTTCGTCCCGAACATAACCACGTATGGTCAAAACAACATCGCATTCCTGGGGTTGCAGCCCAACCTTGCCGCGGACAAACTTTGCGTCCCATGCACGCGCAACATCATGAATGCTTACACATCCCAACTGAGCAATGTGCCTTATGGCCCCGGCGTCCCGAATAGCGTGCTTTTCCCTGGCCAGCAAGCGTTGTACGACGCTATCAACGCGACGTGCGGCTCTGCCTTCCTCGGTGGCGAATCACAAGCCGTTGCGGGTGCTCTCGCGACAGGTGCAGCGCCACGGTCCGTTGATGGTGCCTCTGCACTCATTGGCTCCGCGATTGTTGCTGCTGCTGCGGGCGTCATTGCACTTTTGTAGAAGGGGAAATTTTTTGGTGACTGACTGATGCTCAGCCGTCGCCGGTTTCATTGGGATATGGTCAACCCCATCATTTTTATTTTTCTTTACTCATCCGCTACGTTATACCCATGAGCATTTACTCTAGCTGAAGCCATTCGGCGGAACAATTACGCCTGCTAAGTATGATACAATGTCTTTGCTGTGCGAAGCCTAACTCGGCGCAATTGAATGGACTTTGTTGTTGACTTTGTTGTTGATTTTGTCGAGCATGGATGGGATGTCACTCACACGTGCTTCGCGGCCCGTCCGCCCCGGCCGTTGTCCTAGTGTGCATCTCATCTCAGCTGTGAACAACACCGTCTGGGCCCGGGCATATTCCATCTCCCCGATATTCTACATTTATTTATCAGGCTCGCCCTGTTCTTTAAATGTGCGACCTGCCCACAGCGAATAATGTCCCGTGAGTTAACAAGTTTTGAGCCTCGTCCAACTCATTTCCCTCTCCAGATCTGCCCAATACTTCTGGTCCGAGGCAGCCCAGACGCGCACCGCCTTTGTCGACGACCTCTTACGACAGGTTCCCCACTCCACCCTCACCTGACACCACAGCCTTCAACCTCGTCGATGGAGAAATGGCCGCTATCCGTCGCGCCCTGCGCGCAATCGGTACCCGCCGGAATGCCCTTACGCCAACCTGCCGCATCCCGACGGAGATCCTGGGCGAGATCTTCCTCTTCTACCAGCAGGCCTCTGCCGGCCCCTCCATCCTCGAGTGCGCCAACGATTCCTCCGCACGCCTCACGCTCAAAAATACTACGCTCAGATGGGTACCCGGCGTCGCCCACGTTTGCCGCCATTGGCGCACAGTCGCGCTTGAACATCCGCGGCTGTGGTCCCGCGTTACCCTACATCTGGGCCGCGAGTGGGCATCGCGCATGCTCGCGCTCTCCAAGTCATCGCCCATCACCATCGCTCTGGCAGACCCGGACCCGTGCGAGGCAAGCATGCCGCTGGATCCCTGGGGCCTCCCGCCCGTACTCGCGCCGCGCCGCGCCCAGCTAGACCCCGTCGACGTGCTCTCGCAACACCTCTTTCACATGCAGGACCTCGACCTCAGCGCGTGTTCATGCACCATCCTGCCCTGGGTCCGCCTCCTCGAGACCGCGGCGCCGCTCCTCGAGTCATTCTGGCTCCGTGTGGACCCGCACCGCCCCGGAGCGTGGCACGACGTTCCGGTGCCCCTACCGCCCAACTTTCTCGCGACCCATCCACGCCTGCGCTGCGTCATCGTTGACGGCGCATTCCTTTCCTGTTGGGTGGTCCCCGCCCAATCACTCGCCTCGCTCACCCTTCTGAGCATCTGCGCGCCAGACCCACGCAAGTTCATGGAACGCACCGAGCTCGTGGTCCCGAAACACGACGAGTTCTTCGGCTGCCTTGTGGCGATGCCCGCGTTGGAGACCATCGTCCTTGCTCACTGCCTCCCGTCATTCGCACCGTCCTACTCGTCGCATGCTGTGCCCCTCGCGCACCTCCGCACCCTCAGCATCCACGACCGCGTCGACAGGTGTCGGCAGGTTCTCGATGCGCTCGACCTCCCGCCTATGACGACGATCAAAGTCCTTTGCTGGTCCGTCCGTCCGCCCTCCGAGCACGACTGCCTACGCGTCCTACCCTCCCTCTCCGCACACCTCTGCCGAGAAGACGCAAGAGTGGGCCGTCCCCCCGCCGGCGCCGTGGGCCCACGCGGCAGCGCCCACGGGCCACACGCGCTCTCCCTTTACTCCGCATCCATCGACGGCCACACCGAGTTCTCGCTCGCTGCATGGCGCACCTTCGTCCCACCTACGGTTGCAGAGGACCGCGATCCGTACTTCGGGCCAAAGCCCGCGGCGGACGTACGTCTCGAGTGCGAATGGGACGCAAGCGACGATCCGGAGATGGAACGACGCGCGCTCCGCCGCGCGTGCGCTGGCGTGCCGCTCGACGAGCTGCGCGCTCTCAGCATCCGCGCCGAGGCCGCGGTGTGGGACGCGCACGACTGGTACGACACGTTCGTTGCCTCCGTCGAGATAACACACGTCGCGGCGCTCGAGGCGCCCGGTGCGAGCGTCCTCGATGCACTCAAGCTACCGTCTCCCCTCAGCGTCGAGCACGGCAGAAGCAGCGGCAGTAACAGCCATGGAGGCGGCGGTGGCGAAGGGGCGAGCGGCTTGGGCGGTCCAAGCGAAGAAGCGCCGCCGCTGTTCCCCGAGATGGTGTCCCTCACGGTCGCGGGCGTCAACTTTGTGCGCGCGGGCGAGGCGGCGTGGCTTACGATGTCGTCCGCGATGACGAGGCGCCAAGCGAGCCCCGCATGCGTGACGATCCTCGACCGAATCGAGCTGCGCGGGTGTACCGTTTCGGAGTGGATGGTCGACGGCCTGAACGAGTTTACCGCCGTCGTCGTTTGGGACTCGGCCACGGATCAGGACAACTGGATGCACGTGCCACGGGAGGTGGAGGGCGAAGAGGAGGAAGATGAGGCCGAGTGAGTGACGTTCGGCCTCTCCCACCCCCGTTCAGCCCCTTTGCTTCGCGGGCGGCGCGTGTTCACCCTTTCAAGAAACCTACCTGCCCGCGGCGGGTAAACGACCCCCTTTCATGTCTTATACCATCACAGCATGTTCCTATCATTCCTCTCTGAACCATCTCTCTTCGGCTCTCATTCAAGCGTTTCACGGATCCATTCAAGTATCTGTATAGCCCTACCGTTGTGTCTCTAGCCACAGGACCATAGCCTCTCGTAAAAGCTCCCCCTGATCTCTCGTAACGTACTGTTTGCCACTCACCACAGCTGTAGTGTTAGCTTTTTTGGTTGTTTCTTGTATAGTATCCGACATTTTCGATCCCCAATCGCCGCTTTTCGCCAATCTTCCTCGGGATGGGACTCGGAATCTTGACTGGGGGATCGACAAGATGATGACTCTCCTGCCTGACCTCCCGGTGGCGGGAATGAATGACTGACGCTGACAGACACTCGTCGACACGGCAAAGAACATTCAAGGCCAAGTATTGCCTAGGCACGGCAAAAAAAAGAAAAATCAACCCCAGGCATATCCCATGCGCTCTATCCATCCATGCGAACGCCATGGTGATCGCGAATCACTATCTCGCCAGTGACGTAGATCTCTCCTTGCCTGCCATGAACCCACATGGCCTCGCTTAGTTTGCGATCTTTTCTTGCGATGCTTACCCGGAGTGGTACTGTGGCGCACAGCCGCGCACTAAGTTTTCGGTTCGGGTACGGCGCCCGCCGCAAATCCGTCGTTTGCTGTCGCCGACAGTCCCACCCAGGCCGGGGCCAAGGACAAGAAGGCAAGGACAAAGGGTTCTGGTCACCGCCTTCGGGACCATATAGATTGACATGAGGTAATCGGTGGGGAGGAATATTTAATTGGAGGGGGCCTCTTACAGCAGCACCTTGAAGGTTGGGGTGGTGTGGGTGCGACCGCGCGGAAGCGAACAGAGAAAAAAAAAAAAAAAAAAAAGATGAGCGTATTTTGCCACAGCACCGACTGGCAGCATTGGCCGGATCCGCACAGCAGACAGCAAAAATATAATAACACAACGCGTCGGCGACAAAACAAAAGAAACTCAGGGCGGTGCCTGCGGCGTGAAGTCCGCTTTGCCTAGGAAACGGCCCAACCCGGGCTGACGTCGGGACTGCGCAAACCAATCGTGAATCGTGACGTTTAGCGCGACCGGATGTGCACGAGGAACCATAAGAAAGACAAACAGTCTTCCTATGGTTCCTTGTGCACCTGTCTCGCAATGCAAATTTCGCCGACCCTGCACCCGCTCGATGCTTGCGGGGGCCGGTAGCCTGCCAGTTGTCTTCCTTATGGTTCCTTTCCTCGTGCACCCGTCCCCCAAATGCCAATCCAATTTCGTCGACCGTGTGCACCCGCTTCGATGCTTGCGGGGCCTGTGGCGCAATATTCGATGGCTGGCTTTCAAGGAGGAATCCGACCTGGTGGATAGCAGATTCGCCAAGAACGATCGCCGAGACCCCGCGGTGTTTAGCGCGAGCGCCGAGCCATACGGATAATAATATGAGCTCTTCCTGTGCGGCCACAGTGGGTTAGCTCACGACCTATGGCGCTTCCAAGGAGACAAGAAAAGGGATCTCATCGGTAAATACATACACTGAGAGCTGTCTCCTCACTTGCACATCGTCGATGAGAGTCTAGCCTCACATGTGGTATAATTTGAAACTTGCTTGCTCCTGTGCGAGGGCCGTGGCACAATAGGGGATGTCCTCAAGTGGTCATGATATTGATCGCCAAGGCGGGCGCCTCCTCCATGAAAGTCTACGCCGATGGATTATCTCTGAATCTTCATGCTCCGACGATTATTTGGTCCCCTGTATCGGCGAATGGGACACGCCAAGGATAGATACGTTGAAACGGCCTCTCGGATCCGCCCTTCTTCGGTTGGATTTCTAGGCCCGGTTTTATTTGGACAGGACAGATCACCCCTGCGTGAGACGGTTTGCAACTCGGGAAAATTGGCAGTTTCTGTAGTCCTTGCCCCCTCTCCCCCTCCCCCCTCCCCACGCGAGGCGATTTCTGTGGACAGAGTTATTGCGAGAAGTTCCGAGTCGTGTATGCCAAGTTGAAAGGCGGACGAATGTACAACCATTCGACCAGGGACCTCAGGCTGCTAGTCTCGGTTCCCAAACTTCACGATGATCCCAGGACCTCACACACTATGATCGCGCGATGGTCAGGCACCGTACCGCAGCGCATAATAACCCCTGTGTCGGTTCGTTCCCCATCTTAAGAACGCGCGAGATCCGAGTCCGGGCGTGGGGTCTGCACCCATTCCAAATCAAGTTGATTTTTGCCATCGGTAATACGTAACATGCACCAAGGTCAGGCCCATGCACCGGGAGGCTATCAGATGTTCTGGAAAAGGGTCAAAACTGAATATCCCCGAACGATAACGACGCTGGACTGAGGGCAATATTGACTGCCTCGATTTGCTATTATATTCACCTTGTCAGTCAAATCGGTCAAGCACCCCCTCTGACACTTGAAATTTGTGAGGGACGTGAGGGGATCCGTGCTATCCGATAAAATTCACATGCTCGACCGCGAAGTTGAAACGGCTTGCGAGACGTAAAGTTTAATGCCCGCAGCTGACTGATGAACAGAATTCTACAATGAGAAAAGAATCAAGGCCCGATCACAAATCGAAAGGATAGAAGGTCTGTGATCGGGTGTCGTTAAAGGTCATGGAGTTCTGAAATGCCAGAACTCACGCTCGCAAGACTTTCGAAAGTCAAGTCTGGATCCATATGGATATACTGTGCGATCGGACTCAGCTGTCATGGTCGAGGAAAAAAACGTGGCTCTGTCCGTACTAGCAGATTACGACCCTGATGGACATTTTGAGAGGCTTCAGGTCCGAGTCCCGATGGTGGCGAGAAGAGACAACTTGAGAAGCTCCGGCCCACATCAGTGGAAAGTATTATAGACACGCCAGCTATGGTAAAGGGCCAAGGCATTCGCCGCAGAAATATTTCTCGGCCCAATGGTTCGGGATTTATCGGGTCCTCCACCAGAACGTCGCATGACAAGACCGCGTGCTCGCTCAATATAGCACCGTAAGATCGCAGCTATCCTAGGTCAAGCCGCCGTATGGCATTGGAGAAATCGGAAAAAAGGGCAGGTTGATAGGCACCTGGTTTGTTCACCGGTTCGCACGAAATAAATGATCGGAGATAGGTTTCCCTGCAGGAGATAACGTGCGCGGAGTATCGAGCGAGCGAGTTCCGTGTGCGCCGTCCGTCCAGGGAAAGTTGCTATTTCCAAACCAGAAGGACGGGGGCGAAGGGCCCTTAACGCAGAACTCCACCGTCGCACGCAGGTAATGCACTGGAACCTGACGGCAAAGGTTGTGTCACATGAAAGTCACCTGCAGGGTTCCGTGCCAGTGGCCGCGGCCACGGGGAATCAGATGGAACCATTGACGTACCTTCGAGGCAACTCCGCGAGGCGACGAAGTGAGATCCGAGTGGGTACTGTACATGGAGAAGAGAAGCAACGAAGGGTGGCGATTCATTTCATTCAGTATCACTTTTACGTTTCACCCGACACATCCTGTGATAAGACGAGCAATTTGAACTGCCCGTCCAATTTGACCAACATTCGCCGCCTTGAGCATTTCCAGTGCCAGTAACCATCAAGATGATGGAGCAATAGGAATGGGGTTCCCCCTTGTCCACAGGCCTGGCAATCCTAACCTGTTCGATGCAGATGAATGATGGTGCCCTGAGTTATAATGACCCCATCACGTTACTTACCTTGCATGGTCATACGGATCCCACCAATCAGCCATACCCTGTGTGTCGAGTAACTCAGACGAGTCTGCGGTCGGCCAACTTCGTCAGCGCTCCGGGTGTTCCTACAGATGTCATGAGATCGAGCAGTAAATTGAAACCATGTACAAATCGGACGCGCCATGGGCGCAATAGGACCCAAGGGACGGATTATTTGCATGGGCAGCTTGTTCATGATCAGGCTCTATCTCCCGTAGGGGATCCGACCTTCAATCAAATCAAGATTTGATGCCTGATGGGAAGGCGAATTCGTATTTCCACATCGGGACTTTTGACGAAACGCGTGGCTTCCCTCGTTTTTCTGTGTTTTGAAGTCATGCAACGGTTCAAATGGCCACGGGGAATCCCGTAGCATGAGACATGACGCAGGGCGTCAAACAAATAGATGTGAGGACAAACCCTGTTCCACCGAATGAGCTCACAGCTGACCCTGCACCACCCCGCGACCACCTGCAGGGGTAAGGAGGGGGGGAGGGGGTGAATCTGGTTATGATACGAGGGAGTGTGCCTGGTTGAAATTTCTGACGGACGGCGTCACTGAGGGTCCGATATGACATAGCAGACGTCCACATAGTCCAGAAGCGCAGTTGTAACAGAACGCGGCCCTACGAGACGCTCACACAGTGACCGGAAAGGTCTCCTCCCCAGCAGGGTCATTTGAGATCACGTGTCACGAACGTTGGGCGTCAAAACTTTTGTCTTTTTATTATTTTTATCTTCTGTTCCTGGCAAAATGGCAGAAAGCCGGGGGCAGGGCCATCAGGACCCTGAACCGAAAGTGCCCCACTGCCGTCGTGGCCTCGGAGACCCCAACTGAAAAGGCTACGGAAAATGAGAAAAGGGTAGCCATATATATCTCATCGTTGCCCTCATCGTCAAAAACTCTATGGCCTCGTAGGCGATTTCATTCGATCGCTTTCCAGAGTGCCTTGAAGAGGAAATGTGGCGAATCCAAGCGCTTCCTCACCGATGAAGGGGCGAGTGCTCGAGGGAACCGGGCCGTGTGGAAGGAATTGAATGGTGGCCCGTAGCAATTGCACCAGCCAACGCGGGTATCATTGTGAAAGACCCCTGCTCCTGCCACACAGAGACATCAATCGCTGCCGGCACCAATCTACCTAACGGGTTTTTATCCGCATCTGCTCGGCGTCCCGCATAGTCCAGACTGGGTATTTCAGGCCAAACGGTCCACTTGTCATCCCCCTGCACCTGTAGCATTGGGCCATGATTTTGTCCCGTGCCAACGGGGGGGGCGGGGGGGGGGTCCAGAGAATCTTCAGGGGGGTTTCCTGTCGTAGGTAGCAAATGTCGCGTGCCCCGAGGAGCGCGACGAGGACACCCCTGCTCCACAGCGAAAGGGTATAATCATTCAGCAAGGCAAAGCTATGCGCAAGCGACCTCGGTTCAGAAAATCCAGAACTTCCGTACCGCAGTCCGGACTTCATCGGGCGGAAGGGGCCCCACCACAACGGTTGACTTTCGGGGCGACAGATGAGACAGGATCGCTGTGACTTTGGAAGATGCCGTGTCGTGCCTTTAGAGATCGATTTTGCGAGGGAGATCGTCGAGGTCAAAGCGGGGCGTCAAGTCATGCCAGTGGCTCCTAAACATTCGCTCACGAGACTCAAAGTCGAGAGAATCGGCATCAGCAGCACTGGTGCAGAGGTAGAGTGGCCTAGAAAGACGTCCATGCGGCTTCATATGGAGAGGAAGATTGTATGACCCAATGAGAGAATTGGGTTCGAAGTTCGCGTCGCTGAAGCCAGCTCAAGCAGCAGTCAGCATGAAAGAAACACTAATTATTCTCGCACTGGCACAAACTCGACGCGGCAGGCGTGCTGGTGTACGGTCACCACCCATTATCGGTTTTATTAACCCGTGAATAGATCTGCGGTGGTACCTCAATACAAAATACAAGCAAAACATACAAGCGGAGCAGGGTGAACATACACAACCCCTCCAGTAAGTCCATGTCGCGCTCAGCGCGCCTGCAGGTGATCATCGAATGCTGAACTTGTCAAACGAACTCTCCCTCCTCTCCGCCTCTTCCCGCTGCCCCCAAACTTTCCACATTTTCATCGCTTCCTCGCGGTAGCATATCGTAAAAACCATGGTTCCATCCGGACCAAGGCAGCTCTGACTAACGGTACCCGTATGCGCAGTGACGCTGACGAGGCGACGGCAGGTGGGGAAAGCGTGCACGCTGATCGAGTTGGTGTATGGTGACGCAGCGGTTTCGGGTACGTCGGGCAGGCGGTCGCGGGTGTGCCACGCGAATCCGTGCGTGCTGAGTAGCTCCCTCGAATGCGGAGACCACTGCAGGGAGTACACACTGCTGTGCGTCTGGATCGTCTCGACGGGCGCCGGTGACAACGTGTTGGCGAGCTGGGAGGTGCTCCAGATGTGGATACGTCCATCAGGGTACGTCCCGCCTGTGGCGAGCAGATCGGGCTTCCACGGGCACCACGCTACGGCCTGCTCGTTATTGCGAGGCCCGAGTGGGCAGTTGGTCAGCTGTAGATCTCAGGGTCGCACCTAGAACGGTTGTGCTTCACTGACCTTCACCGGACTATCATGTTTCATCTTGCCCACCCGGGTCGACATGTTCCGTGCGTCCCACAGATGGATGGTGCCATGAGCGTCCGCGCTTACCAAGAAGCGCTCGTCATGGCTCCATTGCGTGGCGTGAACTCCCCCTCTATGGCCGCGACGCTTGTGCGCCTCATCTGACGCACGCACGTCCAGCAGCGCGATACATCCATCAGCCTTGCCAATGGCAATCAGACGCGAGCAAGACCTCCACGCAAGCGTACTAATGCTCATCCAGTCGGTGTTTGGCCACGATCGCACACGGCGGCGCGAGGCGGCGTCCCAGACCTGTACGGATCCCGTGGTAGTTCCGAGGACTGCATGGAGCCCCCGTGGCTCGAACATAAGGGCACGAATGCGACCCAAGCTCGGGCGCGGCAGGTTGCAGAGGTGCGCGATCTGCCGCGTGTCCAGGTCTTGGTAGTACACGTCATGCCCACAGGCGACAGCGATGACGTTGGTCGAGGACCAGGAGAGTGGATAGGCCCAGGGATCTTGAGGAATACCGGGACCATCAAGGGCGAGAATGAACTGTCTCCGCTTTCCGAGGTGTGCGACTGCGGAGGTCTGGTGGACGACTGGAGGTGAATAGAAGAGCTGAGAAACGCTCCGGCGGAGCGAGGCAAGCATCTTGTTGTCGGGGGTTGTGTTGGTCGTGTCAATAAAGTGTAAGAGCCGGTCATCTGTGAGACCAAAAGTTTTTGCCATTCGATTGGTGCGTGGGGTAGTATTCATGGGAAAGAGAGCCTCCGGACGTGTGGCAATGAAACGGTCTGCCTGAAGGGAAAATTTGGGCGCGAGTGAATGAAAGGTAGAAGAGAGGACGATCGATGGATTGTTGCGCGCATGAGATGACGGAGCATGTAATTCACGGACAAACCGATAAGGAACGATCGGGTGATAACGGAAATGGAAAGTCGTGTTGTACAGCAATCGGGAGAGGACAGTCACGTCGTCCACAGAGAGAATGGGATCGATTGGTTAATAATAGGTTTCGAAAAGCAGTAGGCCAGAAACTTACCCTCGGTTCAGCATTGATATCAGCAAGCTCCTGCCTCTGTTCCGCACCTGCGGAGACATCGATAGAGCCGATGGCCTCGGAGATTCGCTGCCTCTTTGCAGAGAACTGATTCGTGATCGATATTCTCGAACGACGCTTTCGTAGCGGGGTTTCAAGCTTGCAATCACGAAGAGAACCGAGTATATGGCTGCAGGGAATGTGAGCGATGAATAAGGGAGGTCAAGCAAACACATTGGGGCATACTCTGTCATATGAACTGTGACACGATGCAAGTCAGCGTGGGGTGCAACTGACATGCGCGAGGCCAGCCCTGATCTTAAGGGAATGAGTCACGTGGTTTGATACATCGGACAGCAGTGGAGTTTGATGGGACCATCAACTGGAGTGAACCCCCCCATATCATTTTGCTCCAAAAAAAAAGAGGGACAGATGTCTACTTTATCAGTAAAGCATCAGCTAGATTTGTGGTGGATGTTGTCCCATTGCTGGGCCACTACCGTATCCCCCTCACGCATCACTCTGCGCCATGTGTCGTCTCCAAAGTATGTTTATTGGCATCACAACCGTACATACATCTCCAAAACATCTCCGTCTCACACAAGGAATACCCCACTTACAGCTCTGGCAGAGGAGGATGAGGTCAATATCAACACAGATCGAGAACATGCGATGATGCTTACTTTGCATGGCAGCCACATCAGTGCTCTGGACATGATCCTCAAATTCGGTAATTTTCTCTTGGAGCTCATCAAGGGACACGAGTTCGTCCTCTGGGTATTTTTCATGAGATCACCCACTGAAGCACCTTCGCAAATGAGCCACGGACGAACCGATAACAAGCGTGATCTGCAGCTTGCGAATACCATATCCGATGGGGACGAGCTTGCTGGCTCCCCACACAAGACCTTCCATTTGAACGGAGCGCACCGAGTCTTCCAATGCTTTCATATCTGTCTCATCATCCCACGGCTTGACCTCGAGGGTGACGACCGACTGGGAGCACGAGTGAAATTAATTAATTGATTCAACTAACAAGGCCAGAGCGCGGACGCGTACCTTGGCGATCGTCTTTGGCTTGTTCGCCTTCTTTGCGGCATACTCCGCGACACGCTCGGCCTTGATCCGCTCGGCCTCCGCGTCCTCTTCGTCGTCCGAGCCAAACAAGTCGACTTCATCATCGTCTTCTTCGGCAGCAGCCCCCGCTGGTGCCGACGGGGCGGAGGGGGCAAGAGCCTCGCCGGCTTTGGAGGAGCCAGGGAGCGATGCAAATTCGCTTTCGTAAGACTGGATGTGCTTGTACCAGCGGGCTGCATGAGGGGCTGCTGCTCCATCCGGAGGCCCCGAAAGGGACTTGTATACGTGGACATCAGCTTGCGACGGGGCGTACCTGAAGCAAGGTAAGAATCCGGTCCCAATGGCAAGCGATGATGGCAGAGGGGTGCGCTTGTCAACTCAGAGGGCTACAGCAGACTGTTTTCTGCACGGTTGGGTAGCGGTGTCTAGTCGCTTCTCGGAAACACGGACCATAGCGTTCGACTCATCATAGAGGCACCCATGCTCTCGAGTGTGGTAAGAAAAGACTGCTCACCCTTCGATATAAGACCGAGAGGAAAGATGGGCCTCGATATTGGCAAGTTGGACGGACATTGGGAGTGGCTGATGAGTTAATCGATGGTAGCAAAACCAAAAAAAAAAAGCCCGAAAAATATCATGTGACCATTTGTAGGAATTTGATAATATAATTTCCGATCCGACGCAACATCTCATCACCAAGAGACTGAAAGCCCCTGACTTTTTCGGCTGCACATCGAATGATCGACTCGACCTCATGATTATTACAGCAGCAATGGCTGGGCTGGGCTCCGGTACCCAACCCCCGGGGCGCCCTCTTCGGACACGGCGACCAAGCCTCCGATTCTCGATTGGGAGATATCGACCCCGCGTGGGGATATGTGGCCGCCGGGTACGGGGTACGTACCATTAAGGCCAAAGTGGTATAGCACCCCCCCTCGGGTACCGCGCCATCGAGGTGCTCGACTGGTCCTCTCGCTCGCAAGCGACAGCAGACAAAAAAAGCGCTCGGCGCCCGTGAGTATATACCAAGCGCGAATAGTCCGCGAGGTTGCATTGTCTCGGTCGCGTCATAACTCACACGCCCCAAGGCCTCTGCGGTTCAAGACCCCGGCGATCAGACGCTCAGACCCACGCCAAAAGCGGTCCCCAATCATGCCGGTCGGTGCCTGGTTATCGGCAGAGCGAGTGTTTTCCCCTGCTGCGCTTTTTATCTTTCCTTTTTTCTCATCGATTGTCGCGGTCGAAAACGGGTATCGCGTGGCGTAGAATGGCAAACGGCGCGATGGATCACATGATGAACGACGGTAAGCAACACGACCGAGGCAAGTCCTGCCCGTCCGTGACATCACGAGTCGATGGCTCCCCGTCTGCACGCTCGCCAAAGCTTGTGGGCTGGCGGCCATCGAGGCGTGTTGTCAGATCGGAAAGGTACCCGAGTCGTTACGTCCTTTGGCTTCGCACGCCGAGCCTTGGAAAGCGCCTCACGGTGAGCTGTCGTATACCCAGTACTGTATGCCTGCAGCTGGCCTCATCCTCTGGCGTCAGATCGGTCCGTTACTTGGTTTCCGTCATCCGTCTTACTTGCGCAAAACAGGCAGCGAACCCAAATGCAATTCTTTTGCTTTCGGCTATCTTGGTCTGCTGTTTTGGGCTCTCATTAGTAGCAAGCCCAATGGCGCTTCATCCCACAACCCCTTTTTGCCATTTCCAAATACCACGTGGGCTGTGGATTCTTGGGCTCGGATCTATCGCGTCAGCCAGCCACTGCCTTTGATATATAATCTATGGTCGATAATAAGCCTCATCCATGGACCTCTAAACCTTGAACGACATGGAGACCCCTCTGAAGCCAAAGTTTTATAACGTTTTGGTGGGCGAGATGCGACATGTCTATCTCGTTTTTACGTGATGTCCTTGGCATGATGCATGAGCGTATGCATGAACCCTCGATGTGGAATTTGATTGCGTCTCCTTCCACGTTCGCTCGTCCCTGGAAGGTCCGCCTGCGCAAGCGAGCGTTGGTTGGCCATTCGAATGTTAACTTTTCCAATTACAAACGCAAGTCTTACGTGGGCAAATCGAGCCGTCGCTCGAAACGTGCTCTCACTTCCCATCGCCTTGACACGTCCTTTCTCTCGCCGAGCGCCAGTAATTGGATCTCCTATCATGACTAATTCCAGCCGCGATGCCGCTCGTTGGAGTCTTGGAGCCAATCTCAACACCACACACCCTCACGGCCCCCGTAGGGTACAGAAGGTGGGGCACGTACAGCCTCGGAGAATGAGGCGCAATGAGCCTGGACTGAATTTTATTTTATTTTACATATTTGGATTGATAAAGGGCCTTTTAGGTTATCAACCCCCGACGGCATCAGTAGTGCCCGACGGCAGCGTCGGCCGTTATCTGGGTTCGCCAGATTGGACTAATCGACAAGATTTCCTCACCAGAAAGGGCGGGGGGAAGGGGGGGGGGGGTTACTGTTCCCCAACACCCAGGGAAAGGAAGAAAGAAAAAGGAGGAGCGTATTGCGCAAGACGACAATTGCGAGCAGATTGCAGCGTGTTGCGTATGTGTGTGGTACGTGCGTACGCTCATTTCCGCCTGCTTCCCGTCATTTCCGCCCTGTCTCCCCCTCCCCAACGTCACTCCACTCCCTCCACTCCATCCCTTCCGCTTTGAGATCCACACATCCGACCTCCCGTTGATCAGTTTGGTTCCGGGGTACGGGGGGAATCAGGAAGGGGAAGGGGGGGGGGGGAGGAGGGCGGGCGACGGTAGGGATGTCCGGAAAATGATGCGGACCCTAGGGCCCGGTCGCACAGAGACGAGACGTACAGGAAGCCACGAACCCCGTGCGCACGGTGTGACGGAGTACGAAGGCACACGTCACAAGACATCCACCCGCACGACACCACGACCACGGCGCGTGGCCAAGTTAGGGAGGAGTGTGGCCGCTGCCGGAAGCAATGGACGAAAGGGGGAGGGCCACAATAGGCATCCCTTTCTTGATCACCGTGCAGGTGACGGCAAGGCAGGGCGTAGAAGGTGGCGACCGTAACTGCTGCTACGAGAGCTCCTGTGCGCTAATCTGTGCGGAGCGTATTAATGTCAAGTTGCGTGTGTTCTCTGTCTGCTGATTCGTGAGGAGTTAATCCTCGGATGCGAAGCTCATTCCTCTTGTTGCACTGCAGGTCGTCTTGAGCTTTTATGGACGCTGCGCCCTCATACGTGCTCGAGTATGGATTTTATTTTATTTATTTTCGAAGATCGCCTCCAGCCCCAGCCACCGAACAAAAGCAAAGGTGAGGACACGCTCTGCGGGCTCGCGGCGACTCCATTGCAACGCGAACCCATACTTTATCCATGTAACGTACGGGCCAAGTCTCTGCCCGGTATGTGTGATAGTAGGCGCACAGCCTCACGAAAGGCGAGGTGGATTAATGAGCATTATCATCACATGTGTTCTGAATAATAATCGATCTTGTTCGTGTGGCGTCCGATGGTGGTCCAACCATCGAAACTCATTTCTCCTCTCTGGCCCGATCGCCAATACATTCGTGCAGTTAAAAGACGTGACGGTGGGTGAAATTGACTAATTAAGTTGTAGATCCCCCGACCAACCGCGTCGTCACCTGACAACGAGGGAGAAATCGAGGGGTGGACGCACAATCATGTGCCGCGTCGTATGTGTGTGTGTTGTTCTTTACGGGGAGGATTCCGAAGTGGTCCCCGCGTCCTGAACTTGTTCCGTTTGCCGACAAAGAGGGCTAGCTGGCTGCTTAGCAACCGCTAGCGGCGGGGTGCCATAGGATCTGAGAGAGGAAAGAGGGAGAGATGACGTCACAGTTATTTCATGGCAGGTGCTGCCATCCTTCATTTTTCGGTTTCGGGGGGTGATGATCGTTTGAAAAACATCCACTGCCGGCCTGCGTGCATGTATGGATCCCGGGATGAATGAAACGGGGAGCATATATCGTGAGGTTGATACCGCAAGGAGCCCAAGAAAAAAAAAAAAAAAAGGGTGGTGGCATACCGGACAGATGGAATGCGCAGTGCACGGTGGGATGTGTGGGACGGTTGTTGCATCGATCTTGACGCTTGACGGGTCGCAGGAACCGATCGAATGGAAGACGGGACCTGTGTCCGGTAATCGACAGTGTTTCAGCTGTGCTGTGGTGATTTGTGGGTGTTACCGGGGAGGGGGCACGCGATTCGGGAAGCAAAAGAAAAGCGATTAGATGGGTGGCAAATCAAACCAAGATAAAAATAAGAATAGTAGTAGTGTTGGTGGTGGTGGTGGTGGTGGTGATGATGGCGGTATTGATGGATGTGCTATGATCGAAGGAAATGACAAGGTTCGAGAGGTGGTGTGTGTGTGTGCGCGTTGCGTACGTATCGGGCTCTGGCCTGGCTGGCCTGGCCTGGCGCTTGGGTGGTGGCTCTGGCTGGCGCTGCGCCAAAAGAGGGGGAAAAAGGGAAGGCCCTGAATTTATCGGCGAATGCCGTCTGAACGAACTGCTGTCCTCGGTTCCCCCGACTCTCTCTTTCACTTTATTGTAACCCCCCACCTCTGCACGTTCCCCAATTCATGAATCTCACGTGGCGACGGGAGGCGAGGGGTTTCGTCATCGTCCCTTTTTTTTTTTTAATACCCAATTGGTGTGAACGAACGCACTGCACACGGAGGTGGAACGAGCACCACGCACGGGGGACATTTTTGCCATTTTCCCTATTCATCCTCATCATTCTGATGATTTGTGTGATTTAAATTAGATCAGGAGGATGATATTGGGTTGGGGTTGTCGCTTCCTAGAAACCGCTATTGAGGGTCTCGCTGGCCAGATAATGAGTTTGGTTTGTGCGTGTGGGTGGCCAAAGTGCAGTTCGAGTCCTCAGTCACATGTGCTCCTCCTCCCTCCCCCGCCGTTCTTCCAGCGCTTCAGTTCGGTCTGTCTCCGCTTGCGGCCCCTCGCCTCGCCTCCTCCCTCCGCTCCCGGGTCGCCCTGTCTCACCTTGTAGTTTCAGCGGTCCTTTGTCATTGCCGTCGGCATCCCGAACCGGCCTTGTACCCATCTGCCCTGCCCGCACGCACGACCCACGCCGGAACGCCCAGATTGGCGATCTCAATCGAATCATAAAGTAGAGCTCTGTAATTCCGTCCCCCGGCTCCGTCGAGCCCGGGACTAAACGCTGCGTCGTCATTTCTAACCAACTTGACCGTACAACGTCACACCACCGGCTCGTCGGAGTCGCATCTCCAAGTTCTCGTTCAAGACGCCGCTTTGTCGAAATGAAACAGCATCCAATCCCCCCCATGCATCGACATCTTTTATATCCTCGCTCCCTTGAGCCCTTCCTCGTCTCAATATGTTCCCCCCTCTCCTCTTCCTCCAAGACGTGATGGAAGACTTTCTCATCCACTCCCTCGACTACGACCCCCCTTCCTCTCCTCCGCGCTCTCTCCTTCCCCTCATGCTCACCTGCCGTCTCTTTTACAAGCTCCTCAACCCGACCAACAACCCTCGCCTCTACCGTCGCATCTTCCATCGCAAGTTTGACTCGTCCGCCCTCCCCCGTCGCTTCCCCCCTTCGTCCCTCCTGGCATCCCTCTTCTATCCCGAGCTCAAGAGGCGCTTCCACGCCCTCCGTTGCATCAGTCGCGGCGATGTACACCACCCTCGCTTGCAGCATGCCCTCCTCGTCGCCTACGTCATGGTCCTCGAGCACGACGCCCTCAACTATCACCACCTCCAATCCGCCGGCCTCCCCGCCCTTCTAGAAAAGTATGTCGCCGAACGCCTCCATCGCGGCCACAACCTCTGGCCCATCGAGGACACGTGCAACACCCTCGCCGTCGCTCTATTTTGGCATATGACTTCACAAGGTGCGTGGTTCACGATCGTACTCCGCCCTTGCTTCCCTTCGGCCATCCGACATCCCTCCCTCCGTCAGGCGCCCTCGACGGGGAGTCAATTGATAGCCGCGACAAGATCATGGACATTCTATTCCCGCTCACCTTCGCCTGGTTCCGGGTCCGTGCCTTCCTTCCCTCTCCCCGTCGCCTCGCCTCATCCCTCCTTCTGACCCGATCGTCCCCAACCCTGCAGTACTCGTTCGGAGAGCAGGGTTTCGATCCCTACCTGCTCGTCAATGGAACCAACTTTACGCCCCACCTCTCGCCACGCGCCTGTTCCCCTCTATCTCCCGCGCCCGTCACCGTCCCGGTCGATTATATGGGCCACGCTTTTCACCTGCGCCTTCCCCCGATCGCGCTCAGCGCCTCGCTCGCCTATTTCGCTCGTCTCGACGCGTTCCCGCTTGCATACCCTCCAGAAATTCCCCTCTTGCGCGTCCAAGATGGGGGACAAGGACAGACCGTGGAGGACATCGAGCACTACAACCGCTCCTTCCGTACTCGCACGGTACACCGCGGTCCGGATTCTCCGTCCACCTGCGCCGACAGTCCCAGCACACGCCACGACTGGGACTGGCTGTGCGCCGTAGTCGGAGACCCTTTCACGTCGGGTTCCCTTAGGAGATACACCCCTGGAACGCTCACCGGAACGTGGAGAGGGACCTATCTGGTGCGTCTTTTCCGTGTTTGGTGCTGCGGCCGTTGCTGAACTTCATCCTCTGACGCCCGATGCGTCTTGCCCTAGGCACCGTACGATCGTGACTTCACCCCCTTCATGACTGGGGAGGCCGGTCCTGCCGCGCTGCCCGGCCATTCTCGTCTTCCCTTCTCTTGCTGTTTGGAGGAACACCTGCAACATTCCGGTCCCAAGTCGTGCCCATCCGGCGACATATGGGACGATCCTTCCCTTGTCCCCTTGCTCCCTCCGACGACGTGGACGCGGAGAGAGGTGCGATTTTCTGCTTGCAAATGTTCATGTGGAATGTATCCATAGCTGACGCAATCGTGCCACAGGACGGGAGCGAGCTCTTTGATGCGCGCTCTTCTACAAAGGTATTCTACGAAACTTTCAATCGTGAACGTCCTGGTGAAGAACCGGAAAACGTGCAGGGCGATTTCGAGTCGGGTGCGAGCTCGACAAGCGCCGATCAGGAGATTGTGGACGTGATCTTATCAGGATATGTGGGCACCCCCTTCTTTTCTCTCGTTGGAGGACTGCTCCTGACCTGCCCCTTTCAGACCGATGTTCCTCTTCAACCTGCATGGGGCAGCTATGAATTTTCGGGCCGCGTGCAGCTCACCGACGGTCTGGTGGTTCTGGTCGGACAACCGGTGCGTGAGATTCGCTCGTATCAGTCGCTGCCCCCTAATCGGACCATCACGTGTAGCTTAACGAGCATGGGGGAAGACTTCCACGTCGCACGCTCTATGCTGGTTACCGTGAGTTCCCGCTTGTTCAAAGGGATATGTGGGAGGACTGATCCCTGTCGGCGCGCGTCTCATCCACAGTGCTGTCTTCGCAGAACCTTGTCGGTAAATGGAAGTATTGCTCTCCAGGCGCTCAGTGGGAGGGCATCTGGAGTCTATGCAAAGAAGAATGACATGGATGACCTGTGCTTCCGTGTTTGCATGCCGGCGGAGGCAATTGCGTGCCCCAGCTCGAGGGCGTTCCTCCACAGGACGCTAGCCCCATTCCCTATGGGCGCCTTCGTCCACCCGCGCCCGCGCGAGATCCGACATCACCCTACTTCTTCCCCACATCTGGTTACCTCGCATCTCGATACGGACTGAAGGCTGAAGCTCGCTTACAACCCTGGTCCTGCCCTGCCCTGCCCTGCCCTCCCCTCCCCCCTTTTCACTTCGTTCTTGATTGCCGCGGACATTCTGATGCGAAAATGTTTATGCATCACGGACGCTCACACGACAAGTGCGCGAGACGTTCCTAGATACGGGCGTTACGCCTTGCCACGTAAATCCCCTTCTGTGGGCTTATCTGTTATTTGCTCGCGCTCTCGAATACGGGAACTGTGATTATCGTGGCGTCTAATGTAACGCTATTACTATTACTACTATTATTGCATCTCCTACTACTTACGACCATCACCACCGCCTTCTTTATGGAAAGGTCATGGAACCACCTCACCTCACCTTTCCCTCCGCCCTTATTATGTACGGAGACCGTGTCGAGTAACGCCAACTCGCATCGCTGAGGAAATCGACGTTGTAAAGGGAAAAAATAAAAATCGGAGTTGAAATGAGGCTGACAAATGCCGAGCTCGGGTTCCTCTCGCCGTCTCGTCGTCGTGTTCGGTCGGTCGCCGTCAGCAATCTCATTCTCGCCGTTGTTTCGAAACAACCACCACCAGGCATAGACGGAGACATGCGCGCGACAACGTTGGAATCGATCCCGCAAGAAGTCCTCGAGAACATCGTCTTCTTCGCCGTCAACAGCAGCCCGCTCGGCCCGCCCCGCGAGCTCGCATCGCTCCTCCTCGTCAACAGACGCTTCCACGCTTCCTTCTCGCCCGCGTCGAACCCGCACCTCCACGCGCGCATCTTCGCGGCCAAGTTCGACACCGCAGCCCTCGCACGCCGTCTCGGCCCGAGCGCCGTGACGGCGCCCAAGCTCGCGGCCGAGCTGCGCCGGAGGTGCGCGCTGCTTGCGCGTCTGCGGGCGAGCGTTGGCTGCACCGTCGACTTTTCGGGTCAAGCTCCCAGTGCCGGTGCCGGCGTCGGTGGCGGTAACGGCAGCAGCAAGGTGGGGAGCGCCAGTACCGCTACCGGGAACGGGAACGGCAATGGGAACAATAACGGCGGCGGGGTGACGGAGGAGGAAGTGCGGGCGCTGCACGAGATGCTCTGGATGGCGTATCTGATGATGCTCGAGAACGAGGGCAAGAACGAGCGGCAGCTGCGCGAGTACGCCCGGCTGGACGGCTGGCTGCGCAAGTTTTGGTTTGCCGAGGACGGCGCGTCGTGCGCGCAGCTCGCCATTCGGGACAACGCGTGGCCGCCGAACAACGATCTGTCGGCGGTGACGATGTGGCTCTTTTGGTTCCTCCTCAGGCCCGGTACGTATCTTCCCCCCTTCTCCCCCTTTTCCTCTACGGGGAACCGCGCGTTGACGGCTCATCCCCCCCCCCCCTCCAATCGCAAGAGGAGTACTTCGCGTTGGACGACGCAGAGTTCCGAAATGTAACTTCCATATTGAAGCTGTTGGCACTTGGTGCCCATCAAGTATGTCGTGCCTGCATGTCCTATCTTTCGCTTATGATGTCTTTCCGCTTCATTTTTCTGCCATGCCCCCTCCCCCTCCCCTTTCTTTCTTCCCTTTTGACGCCACACGGGAGAATAATTAGTTAACCCCGTCCTCGGCTCGCTCAGGGTGCTCTCACGCGCGCGCGCGCGCACGAGGCCGCCAAGATGTTGTCGTAGGTGGGTTCTTGGCACCAAGACGCCCGCGCCGTCGTTGATACGACGAGGAAACGGTGCCGTCATTTCACCACCAAATCCATCCACCCGTTCCGCCGTTTCCTCTTTCGTGCTCTGTCTCAGCCCGGTGATCCTTGGCCGCTCCGCCTGCCGCCTGCCCGCGCGCGCCCTCTTCCCTCCCTCTCCGTTCCATCGCCTTTCGTATTTGTCTATCTCCGAATTCGCTTCTCATCACCTCCCTTTTTTTTTTATTCCGTGGGCTCCTTCCATTTGCGTCTCCGCATTTTTGTGCCACCCGATGCCCCCTGTTCTCGCGCGTTCCAGTTCGCGGCGGCATTGTACATGGGCGTTGCTGATGGAGTTTCCAATGGCTCGGGTTGCTATCGGTCTACTGGTTTTCTCTTGCCAGATGTGGCACTTAGGGTCCAGAGCAACGATACCCTTCTCCGCCGCCACCATGTACAGACCCGTCTGAACTCGCCGATGGCAGTCTTGGCCCGTGCCACACGAACACGACACGTTGACCCGCTACCCGTTGACCACTCTTTCGTTCTCCGCCCACTATTGTTTCATCACTCCGCTGACGTGCGGATCTTTCTGGCGTATCCCGGAAAGCGAAACCAATGCACGGTCGCTGTCTCTCTGCTCCCACGAACGAAAACAAAACGATACAATTGAAGCCCCCTTTTTTTTTCACACTTCTGCGGTCGTGATCATTTAACTTTTCCTTTTTTTTTTTATTGTTCTCATTTCTTTCATGGACGGCGAATTCTGTACCTGACATCGTTTTCTTGGTCTCACTGTGCAGTATCCCGTGTGTCGCCCGGCCTGGGTGGACTTTGTGCCTAACCATTCCGTCGGGCACAGCGCAGTGCCTCCTGCATATGCCGAATACCCCTCGCTTTCGCCACCGCCTCTCACAGCCCCTGCCGTTCTTTCCTACCTTAGCCTCGCACAGCGCCCATCCAATGATGCGGACGCCCTTGAGCCCATGTCGCCGCTCGTGCCTTCCTCAGTCTCCCCGAAGGTCCGCATGAGCTCCGAGTGGGACTGTGAATGGGAAAGATGCAAGCGCCTCGCTGGCAACGATGCGCCGACGCCTGAGTGCCCTTCTGGCACGTTCAAACCAAGCACCATGGAGGGCGTCTGGGAGGGACTCTTCACCGTGAGGCTTTCCTCCATGCATCACCCTCAATTTTCAATTTTGTTTTTCCTCCCGTCTCGAGCGCTACTCACCAGCGGAACCCTTTTTCATTTTTATAGTACACCGAATTTTCGGCCTACGCGGCCATGTTGTCAGGCGCGCCGCCACCGACGCTGAAGAAGAGCGTCGTTGCGCGGCACCAGCAGACCTGGCGTCTGCACGAATATCACCTGCTACTTCCTGAGGATCAGGGCAACTCGGCTGAGGCGGCTGCGGTGCTCGAGGACCCGCGATACAAGCCACTGTCACCTGGTGATCCCTTACGCGCGTACCTCCCATCTGGGCTGACCATCGAGCGCGACCACGAGGGCATACGTGTGTATGAGCCGAGCCGTGCACTAGACACGTTCTATCATCGGTGCCCAGCGCCGGAGCAACTTACGGCGGCATACGCCAAGCGTGTGCGCGAGATCCTGATCGCTGGCGAGGTAAGGGCAAATCATGTCTTTTTTTTTTTTCATAATGGTGACACTTTGACTGACATGCGCAACTCTTGTCGCAAACGCAACTTGCTGTTCACAGGGGCACTCTGCGTGGGGACAATTCGCGCTCATCGGCCGAGTTCGCCCTGGCGATGGTTTCGTTACTCTGTCAAAGGAATACGTGAGTTGGTGTAGCCTCTGACACATTTTCATTTGTAAACCGCTCTTGCGTGGGATCTGTGCTAAACCTTGGACGGTATTTTGATCCAGCTTGACGGCGACCGCGGAAAGTGGCTGTACCGGGGATACTTTGTTGGTGACGCGTACGGAAACTTCACAGGACGTTGGCGCGACACGCTAAGCCCCGCGGAGGTACTCGGGTACGAGGGATGCTTCTTCATGGGTCGCCGGCGGTAGTGGACCCCAAATCGATCGGAGGGATCATGGGACCAAGTGAAGGACCGGGATCTCGGATTTCAGGCCGTACCACGGTGTCTTCGAGATGTATGACGATTTGGAAATGTGGCGTTTTCACTAGTACTTGCGGTGCGTTGCTCGAGGGTAAGCAAAACGGAGGTTGCGGAAGAGCGCAGGGGGGTTATAGGGTAACCTTTGATGCGTGGATTTACCGTATCGATGTATGTTTCGTTTGGGGATTTTTTGCATTCTTTCTCGACATCATTTTCTTCCACTGTCAATTCATGGTGGATCATAAACGCAGGTCCGCACGGCGAAATATGTCGTATTCCTCAAGCCATGCTGTCCCTTTGGAAGCGGTGTTTCTGATCGTGCTCGCTCGGCGAGTCATTTCGTTGGCGCCGTTGTTCGCGCGATCAGTATACTGCGTTCGGATGGGGTACTGTACTAGAAGCAAGGATGCGTGCATGGGCGGCGGGCACTGTGACGGCGACAGCTGTTATGGGCCGAATTCTATTCTAGCCAGCGGGGCATGGGGAAGAAGAGTGGCGTAAGGAAGATGGAAGGAGATGCAGGAAGGGAAGCGGAGTGAGCCCGCGTGCGATATCAGTGGTTTGTTTGCAAGGCGGTCGTGCGCCCGTCATGCCTTTTTTTCCAATCTGTCGTCCAACCCAGCCCGAGATCTTCGGACGTTACTGCGCGTGCAATTTCAGGGCCTTGCTGGTCGTCGTCGTCGTTGGCTGTGTCAACAGTGATGATGAGAGAGAGAGACTCTGGTCTTTCCTGATTTAGTTCGCATCGCCTTGTTCAGTTCACTTCCGCCCACCAGCGGCAGCAAACCAAAACCCACATTCCACGCCCGTCCCTCGACCTCTCTCTGGACGATGCCATATCTTTCTCGCCACAGGCGTGCATCGGCCGCCGCCGCTGCCACGCTTGAAGACACCTGGCCGTCCAGGTCGTTCTCTGAACGCTCGACGGCGTCGATCCCCGACAGCTGCTTCTACTCGCTCGACTTTATGCTTGGCGCGAGCATGGTCATCATCCAGCCGTCCTCGGGCAAAGTCGTCCTCGTCAACGACACGTCGCGCAACAAGTGGTTCCTCCCTCGCGGGCGCAAAGATATCGGAGAGACGCTGGAGCAATGCGCCTTGCGCGAGGCGTACGAGGAGGTAGGTACGCATTTCACGCATGATCCCACTCCCAGCGAAGAGTGCCACACCCCCCCACTCCCCTCTTTTCGTTTCTCCTCCTCCCCCCCCCCCCCCTCCCCCCCCCCCTTTTTTTTTTTTTCCTTCCCCAGCGAGGAGAGGTGCGGTACCACAAAATGACGATTGGTTACACCCGCTCCCCCCTTTTTTTCTGTAGTCGGGATATCGTGTCCAGTTCCTGCCCTTGCACCTCCTGTCGCGAGCACCGGCACCGCCAGAACGGCCCACTGCGCGGCACGAGCTCATGGTCTCCGAGCCTATCTATATCACCACGACCGAATTCGGCCCCTATTATCGTCGTGGAGTACGAGAACCAGTCGACAGTGGCGGGGAATACATCACCTTCTACTACGTCGGCCAAATCCCTGCTGATGCGGTACGTCCCACGCAGTGTCTTTGACCTCCTCGTCCCTACCCCCCCCCCCCCCCCCCGCTTTTTTTTCTTTCAAATATCTTTCCTTGGGGTGTTGCTGATGGTTCGCCTGCATTGCGGCGTTTTTCTTCCGAAATGAAATACAGGTCCGCGAAGAGTTGACAGGGATGCCTGACGAGATGAGTTACGTCGGTAAGCTGCTCGAGCTCGAAGAGGCCCTGTCGCTTCTCCCGCCGCTGGAGGGGTATATCACTAGGATGGCTTACCTGCAATGGCGACGCACCATCGAGATCGAGGAGAGGCGTCAGAGCGACGAGGCCGCCGAACTCCATCCCCATTCTCGTCGTCGTCATCATAGTGCTAACCAGGTTCCGACCGCGCGTGAGAGTAGCGATTAAGAGGTTAGCATAGAAGGGTGCCGGACGACCAGCTCCGATGACTTGTCTTTGTTGATCTTCTCCGAGGTTTGTAGAAGTCCCGACTGTTTTTACACTTGCGCTCGCTCGCTCTGCTCTCGCAGATACCATAGGTATGTAGATACTAAATTCTTTGTATAACACGGCGAGAAGTCTTCTGTACGTGTACGACGACGTTTGTACAAACTCCAAACCCAGATACTCGGCTCGGCGAATGGTCGAACATTGAATGCAGCTCCACTCGTCCATGATGGACAACGGATGCGTTATGGTCATTCCCGCCCTGCTACCGGGACCAGCACGATCGGCACTTCGAGACCATTCCGAGACGCAAGCCGCGAGGACGCGGAAGGGCATCGTCACAGATACGCAATTGTCGACCACTCGACTCGCGCATGTCGTCCCCGTATGTGGAGTCGTTGGAGCCCGCGTGCCCTTCACCACCTGTCGTCGCCCTGATCCAATCGACGGTGACCTTTCTGAGTCTCAAAACCAAAATAAAAATAAAAATAAAGAATGAGAATGAAACCACCCTGCCGTCGAACGCGTTCAAAGACGCTTCAAAGTTTGCGATTGCTTCCGCGCAAACGAGTTTTGCGCGCGCGTGCGCGAGAGGGTGTTTTCTGTTCTATTCTCATCCGGCACGAGGATTCATCTTGCGACCTCGCCCGTGTTACGTACGTACGTACATGCATATGTGTATGTGCTCTATTTATCCTTTATCTCATGTGCCGTGCTGCGCTCTGGGCTTCGGAGGCGCTCGGCCCTTCCGCTGGCAAGCGCCTCTCGGATTTTAATACATGATCGAGCTCACCCGTGCGGGCCGTGCCCATCAGCGGCTGCTATTCGTAGCGTAGCGTAGCGCAGCAGCAACAGCAGGAACGCAGCGGCTCTAGAAGCCCGAGATGATCCCATCCCCGCAGCAGGAGCTAGATTCCGACGACTTGTAGTTCAGAGCGACCGTTCAGACGTCCAAGCGAATTTTTCAAAAAAGTCGCGGTTTTGCAAACTCTCCCTCTCCCTCACCGTCATCACCGTCAAAAAGAGGGGGGGGGGATAAAAGGCAAGACGGAAAAGGAAAGTTGTGTGCGTATATGTACATGTTACGTGTGCGTGTGTGTATGCATGTGTGCGCGTGTGTGCGTGTGCGTCGAGAGCAAGAAAGAGAGAGGCGAAGCGAAGAGAGCGCGCACGCGCGAGTAAAGAGCCCGGCGCAGCGAGATCATCATTGAGGGCAAGGATGCATACCGTTGGTTTGCATCCTGCCCGAGAAGAGAGGTCCAGCGCTTACGCAGGACCGAGGGATGTGCACGCGCTGTCCGCGTCTGCGTCGCCGGCTGGTAACGTAAGTGCCGGCTGGCTGCGTTGATTGAGTTCTGGAGGTAGACGACGGCTTCCGCGTCGGAAGAACGTCAAGGGTCGTGGGACAACTAAGGTTTGTCGCTAAAAAGCCAACCGGGACAAATACCATTCAGGGGTGTCTGGTGTTCAAGGTGCGAGTGATTGATTGATACGAGGCTAGAACGTCATCTGGCACATGCCACACACGGCAATGGGCGGCAATTGCCTTTCTGATGGTTATAACGAAAGTGAAAGTGTAGAAGGAGGAAAAGGTAGATCGCTGGGGATATGACTGCGAGTGCGTTCTGGAAAACACGTTCACGGCCGGACGAACGCGGAAGAGAAGGGGGAGGGGACACATAAACTGGCCTACGAGCTTGGGGCATGGTCTGGTTGGAATTGTCTCGGGCGTGCTATTCTGCAAAAGGGAAGGATGATTTTGGCACCGTTCCGAAGAGAACCCACACAAAAGAGTACGATTCATCGGCGGCAGGTGGGCTTGATGTACATTTCCAATCCTTTGATTGCGGTGTACACAGCGACATTCCACTGCTGTTGCATGCCGCACATGACTGCCTGATGTTTCCCTTCACGCAAACGGCCCCCAGAACCCCATGATAGCTAAGAGAGCCGCTCACAGCAACCCCAATTCTTCGGCCAACCGTATCAGACTCCTTCGTGCCTGTAAAAACGGGGTATTCGCATGACGAGTATTCCCGTGTCTTGCAAGTGAATGATGATCGGCTGAAAACAGCGGAACTTATAGGGAGTGGGATAGGGGTTTATTTCTTGAACGAGATTCGGACATTTTCCAGATAAACGGCGATGGAAGATATAGAAGATATAGGAGCTACATAGCCGTGATCAAGGCACATCTGATCAGAGAATCGCTTTGGTTGGTGCCTAGTTCATTCTATGGTTCTGTGAGGAGACAAAAGTGCGATGACTCAAGGCAGCGACCTTTCCACGAGGATGCGCAAGAGAAAGGTTTCGGGTGAAGGGTTTAGTAGATAGCCAGTATGACCATGACCACGGCGGGTAGACGGCGGGCAATGGCGTTTGTAGTAACCACTGGTTTTACGATTTCTTCGGCCGAAGGAAACAAGTCGATGATACACCACAGATAAAGACGTGAGAGCGGACGAAGTAACGGAGGACGCCGAGCTCTCGGCTGACGCGAAAGGAGACATAATGCCATTTGGCTGCTGGTCCTATGAGTTCACCTGCAACAGCTGATCCAATCAGTGATTATGTCCGCTACATGAACAGCCCACCTAGCTCGCTCCACCTCGCACGGCACACGTGTGGAAAAGGCCTGGAATCTTCATAATTGTCTGGTTAACTTCACTTCCCCATCCGCGCTACACAAACACAAATGGAACGCGGTATAAGAATAAGGGGGAAGGGGGCTGTGAGGTGTCACAACCGTTGCAGTGCATTCTGAGCAAGACGTGGAACTATTCTGCAGGAATTGCACTCTTCGAGTCCATCCAATCACCCAGTAAGGTCGGGCTATTTTGAGAGACCTCACGGGACTCACGTTTGAACAAAGGGAGGTCGTCCTTGCCAGACTCCTATATTTCCGTTTCAGTTGACAAAGTCGGGCATCGATATGATTTCACGAGCTTGCGTTGAGCGCCTATTTGAAGCCGGATTCAATGCTAGCTGCAGTTAGATGCCTTCGAGCCCCAGGTGCAGGTCATTTGACAAATCGTGGCTGCAAGCTGAGCGAGAGAACAAGACAGGCATGAATGATGTGCGAGGCAAGTCAAAGTGGCAATACGGGCGGGTGGCGTAAATGAAGCGGCGCGCAAACAACGCGTCAACAACAGGCACCTCTCATCTCATCTCTCATCATCTCATCTCTGCGCTCAGCTCTCAGCTCTCGCAGCGCCACAGCCCTTGCAGCCAAGCAAATACTCAATTGCAAATAAAGACATCCATATATCTACCGAAGCCAGATTGGGACTTATCATGGGGAGACTATCAAAAGAAGCAGGTGCCAGCGCCACCGTATCACAAGTATTCGGTGCTGTCACCGTGAGCGCCGCCCGCAGATGACAACTGCGACGTCGATTAGTCTTGGCGGGGAGCGTTCATCAATAAATTGCCAACAAGGTCTTCGACCACGGCGGACAAAAGAGCGATATCCGGTCCTGTCTTGCTAGTCTGTATTGACGACCACGATGACCCGAGGGACATGCGGTGAGTAATGTCGGCGAGATAAGGTTTTCAGCCAGAGGCGCCGACGAGCGGATGGTTGCTTATCTCCGATACGTAGAAACTAATACTAGTCGGAAAGGTGTAAAGTCTAGACGACCATGGATCTCAGTTCGCCACCACCACCACCTCCTAACCCTAACCCCACTTTGAACCCCCCCATTCCCCCCCCGGTAAAGCCTCCTGACCCAGGGAACGCCGACTCACCGAAAGGAGACCTCCCAAAAAGTGTTGTGTTTGCCCTGGACAACGAGGCAGACACAGCCATTCCACCCAACCCGGGTCACTACGCCCCAGTTGGAAATGAGACCGAAGCACACACCCCTGGTACCGGAGAAGACAGCAGTCCAAACCAAACACCAGACGGGAGTAACGATCCCATCGGCATACTCTCATACACCCATGAATACCTTAAAATCATTCAAAAAGGATTCATGGTCCCAAAAACACCGGGAGCTCTGAATGCCTCGGAGTGGGCTGAAATATGCTGTCTCCTAATGAATGCTATCGGTCGAGGCCTTCTCCAGGCATCTGACAATCTAGGAGAAACTGAAATGGAAAAGACCATCACCAGCTCCATTGATCCAGCTCCTATGACACCAAACCACCCCACTTACTTCCATAGGATGGCAGACGCAGCCGAACTCCTGACGGCCCACCTCACCGGAAACCTCATCAACTTCCATGATGAGCACTCCAACATCCTGGAGGACTACAGGAAGAAAGCCGCCAAAAAGGCCTTAGTGGAAGTAGAGGAAAAGTGGAGGATATGGAAGGAAGATCAGATTGAACTACGAGCAGTTGCGCATGAGGCAGAGATCAACGCAGCTGCCCGTAGCAAAAACACCACCTACTTCCTACAGTCCGCGGAGGCTGTGGGGCTTACCATCTCCGCACCAAGCACCACTGACCAACCACAGATGACGCCCAAAACAGGCAGCAAAAGGACCATCTCCGGATCCATCCCGCCACCTGGTCACAACCACTCGCCCCGGAGTATACCCTCTTTTGACACGACCAATATGCTCTCTCCTCTCCACACTCCGAGAGGGCGTAATGCAACACGCCCCTCCACCACCCCCCGCCCAACTACCAGGCAAACGGCCCCGTCCCCGACGCCAAACCCCAAAGGTAAAACCTACCCCCTTTCACTGACCACAACACAAGGCACCGCCCACCCGGACGCTGACGCAATCACCAAAGCTGTCATGAGAGCAATAGCTCCCTTCGCGACACGTCTTGAGGCTTTGGAAAGGCTCTCGATGCCCCCGCCCCAAAACAAGACACCAGGTGAGCCCCACCATCTTCCACTTGCTGATGCATACACCAGACCACGGCCCCCACCCCCGCATACAACGCCAGCTACCACCGGCCACACCCACCCCAACCCCTTAGCTGCCGACACAGACAAGCTAGAAACAAACTTCACGCAGGTCTCCTACCAGAGGAAAACCAAAGGCACAAGGAAAGGAGCGCCTGCCACCGGAAACGCACCAGCTATGTCGATAATCACCCCAGCATCATACGCCGCGATAGCAGCAACTGTGGCAGACGACACAAACAAGGCCCCTGGACCGAAACCTAAACTCCACAGCACGCAGACCATCACGGAAGTGACAGTCTTGCGATCAGGCAGCCACAATGACGCCCAAGTGGAACAGTACATACGTGCTAGGGCTGCAGACGCTATAGTCAGGGAGGTCCGCCTCCAAATGAGCAAAGCGGTAGCCAACCCGATCCCCCTTAAGGCCGGTAGATGGAGCGTGCACCCACGCAGCAAAGGTAACTTTGTTTTCTCCTTCGAAGGGAACATATCCTTCGACCATATCATGTTGTACGAGCCGTTCCTCCTCAGGCCCTTCCAGGGTGTGGGCCAACTGTGCCCCTCCATGGGCTGGACCCGTCTTCTCGCACACGGCGTCCCAGTCCAAGACAACGATGGCTTAATTTTCGGACCAACCGAACTCCTCTCAGAGGTAAGCTCCCTGCCGGGACTCAAGAAAGCCCATTTCTCCATGCAACCGAGATGGTTGAAACCAACCAAGAGAATTAATGGACCATACTCCACCCTCACCTTTGCCATCTCTGACCCGGATGGCTCAGTGGCAAGCAGGCTCCTCAAAGGCCGCTCCGCCCTCTTCGGTAAAGAAGTGAATATATGTAAATGGATTGACAAACCTGCACTAGTGCAGTGCTCCAGATGCCACGCGTTGGGACACACCAAAAAATCAAAGGGGTGCCCTCTTGGGAAAGATGCGGTAAGATGCTACATCTGCGGCGCTGCGCACTTATCACAGGAACACGACCAAAAGTGCCCCCGGAAACACACAACCGCTGGCCTTTGCGACTGCACGCATTTCAAATGCCTGAACTGCCGAATGGGCGGTCACCACTGCCGAGACAACAAATGCCCCGCCAGAGATAACTATAGACCGAAGGCCCCACGGAAAGCAATACGCGCAAAGGACAAAGGTAAGGACAAGGAGGACAACCCCGAGATGGAAGAAGGTGAGTACCGCGAATGGGTGGAAAGTCTACCCAACAACGATTACTTGGACGACATGGACACTGCCCCAGACCAGGAGCATATCAGTATCTTTGACCCCGACCCAACGCCGGTCTTTCCCCTCCAACCCCAACCAAACCTCTCCACCAGAGTAACTTCACCACAGACCACGCCCAAAAGGAAGACCATCCAGTTCAGCCCGCCCAAAGCGGGTCCTTCACATCACACGCCAGGACTGGTGAACCCCTCAAGGCACCCCACGACACATGGACGGGAGAACCCAAACCCGACAGTCACCAAACAAACCCTCGCGCACCAACAAGGTAGCGCTGCCCAGCCTAACCCCCCCTTATGATGGCACAACCGAAACTGCATATAGCGTCGGTGAACATGCGCAAACGCAATGCTATGACACACGCTCTACTGAACAGTGCCAGCGAAACTGACCTTATCTTCATACAGGAACCCTGGTTCGACAAGATTGGCACAGCCCGGAAAGACAATGCCCGAGATGGAATCGACGTACGGGGTGGGGTGGCCTCACCAGCCTGGGAAATCCTCTACCCCGGGCTCGATGACGGACAGAAACCTAAGGTAATGTCGTACGCACGAAAGCCGCAGCTGGACAGCAAGATAGCTCCCAGCTGCACGGCCATAACGAGACAGGACATCTGCAGACACCCATGCGTGCAAGCAATGGACATAATACTTGACAACGAAACATGGCGAGTAATTAATTTCTACCACGACGTCAGAGACGCTACCGCCCTAGCAGCACTCACCTCAATGGAAATCAACCCCAACACCCCGACACTGGTAATAGGGGACTTCAATACCCACTCCCCAACCTGGTCACCGCCAGGAAACCCCAAGTCACCCTGGGCCAACCGAGTAGAAGACTGGGCCGCAACTAACCTCCTTAGCCTAGCCAACACACCCGGTGAGACAACACACAAAGGCCCTGCCCACGGAAGAGATTCAACAATAGACCTGGCGTGGTTCAACGCCGCAGCGGTAAGGCATGCCACTTTCACCGGACTGAGCATAGACTGGCCCGGCTCCCTTGGCTCGGACCACGCCATGCTCCGACTCATAGGGAACCCCCTCACACCTGTCACAAATGCCAGAACGAACTCTCCTGACCCAGGGTACGTAGTGGACACAGAGCAGAAAGAGGCATGGATCAAATCCTTCAAAGCGAACTGCGAAAACTGGACCCAACCCCCATGCCCAACAAAAGAGGATATGGACGAGGAGGTAAACAGATATATGACTGACATTCAAAAGACAAATGAAGCTTCCTTCAAAACCAGACACCCATGGAGCCGACGCGCCGCACCCTGGTGGAACATGGAATGCAAAAGGGACGTGCAAACCCTCAAAGAGGCCCCAGATCGGGATGGAAAGAAGAGAGCGCAAAAACGGCTAAAATCCACCATTCAAGAGGCGAAACGCCAATGGGCCAACAACTACATTGACACCACCCAGCTCTGGGAAGTCGCAACTTGGAGGCACGGACGCAAAACCACGCAAGTTCCCCCCCTAAGGGGATCAGAAGGTTTCTCCAACTCACACGAAGAAATGGCTAAAACGCTTTCACAGCGCTTTTTCGTCACAGAGAGACAAGAAGTGGAAACACATCAACCCGATGACCCAGCCCCTATTCCACAACGCACACTTCCAAGGGTCCACAAAGAACTAGTAAGTGACCTCCTACAGAAGGTTTCAGGGCGTTCCGCACCAGGTCCCTCTGGCCACTCCTGGACCATCATAAAATGGGCCTGGGAGGCGAACCCAGACAGACTCCTTTGGCTCCTCGAGAACTGCCTCAAAGCCGGACATCACCCAAACACTTGGAAGGAGGCGCTAGTATGCGTCATACCCAAACCAAACAGAGCGGACTATACGCTAGCCAAAAACTTCCGGCCGATAGCGTTACTGGAGTGCATGGGTAAGCTCCTGGAGAAAATAGTGGCTAGACTCATCTACCAGGACATGGACAGATACGATCTCGTCCCCACAACTCAGTACGGCGGGCGAAACGCGTCATCAACAGTTGATGCAGGGCTCGCGCTCCTTCATGACATACAGGCCGCGCACCAAGCAGGCCTCCGTTGTGGTCTCCTACTCTTCGACATCCAAGGCTTCTTCGACAACATCAACCACCAAAGACTTACCCAGGTAATTCGGAACCTAGGTTTTGCTTCGGAGATAGTGAGCTGGTGCCACTCTTTCCTGACCGACAGGAAGGTTCGACTACGATTCAACGGACGCGCCTCAGACCCCTTCGACCTAGACGCCGGCACACCCCAAGGATCCCCCGTCTCACCAGTACTATCCATCCTGTACACTTCCCCCATGCTGCACAAGGCGAAAGAGTGGAAACAAGCCACGCTAGCCATGTACATCGATGACGGAGCTATCTTCGCCTGCGGTCAAGATTGGGCGGCAGTGGAGTCGACACTCCGGATGGGCTACACGGAATGTGCTAACTGGCTAGCTAAAGCGGGACTCAACGTTGAACCGGAAAAAACTGAGGTAACCTTCTTCAAAAAGCAGAGGGAGAAAGCGGTCCCGCCCTGCCGTATACACCTACCACTCTCATCCCACAACACCTATTATCGTGTAGCGACGACTGACACAATCAGATACCTGGGATTTTTCTTCGACGCCCGCCTCTCCTGGACACAACACGTTGACTACATGTGTAACAGAGCGAGAGCTTCCCTTAGAGCCCTCCAGCTACTAGGCAACTCGGTCCGGGGACTGGAGCAAGCGAAGTGGAGACAGGTATACCTAGCGATCTGCCTCCCCACGCTAACTTATGGCCACCAACTGTGGTACACAGGCAAACAAATCAAGCTGGTCAAGAAGTTACAAGTTGTCCAGAACGAAGCGGTCAAGGTAATCGCAGGAGTCTTCCGCACGACCCCAAGGGAGCCCCTCCACCACCTGCTGACCATCCTCCCGATGAAGATACGACTAGGCAAACTAACGAACAATGCAGCAGTGAGGCTACATCGCACCACAAGGCACAGTCAACTTCGAAGAAGACTAGGAGGTGACTGGCACGACCAACCGAACCACAACGAGCCACTACCGACACCAAATAGCGCCAAAGCAAAGACCACCCTAAGGTCGTTAGCACACCGAACAACTCCGAAAAGCCCACGCGTTGAAGACTTCCCCCACCTCCCACCAGGCGCCCCAGACTGGAACGGACAGGTAAAGATTGAATTAAACGACCCACAGCTCCCAGACGCCCAGGACACTTTGACCAGACTTACGGAACAATGCCGTACAGGAAACGCCATCATCATCTTCTGCAATGGCATCAAAACTAACAGAAACAGGTCAGACCACAAGCAAATCGGCGCGGCAGCGGCAGTGCTATACGAAAGAGGGACTTTGCGGGGACATAAAGAACAAGTGATCGGAACAACGGTATCGGACCAAGGCACTCATATTTGGTCCCTAGGGACTGGGCTAGAGGCCCTAGCAGACTACCTCGACACGCAAACGACGACAACACCCACTTTTGCCCACCTTTGCCTGCCAACGCGCGCAGCAACAGAACTGGCTATTAACCACAAGCCACACGATGAACAAGCAACGGCTCTACGCCACCTAAAGCGAATAGGTGAGATCATCCGTACTCACCCCGAGACGAACATAAGGCTGCTCTGGTTTCCCAGGAGCAGCGCAATAACAGGCTTCCGGAAGGCCAAACAAATAGCCACGGAGACCGCAAGCACAGCGCGCACTGAGCACATTACGGAACCCTTATCCCTAGATGAGCAAAAAAGAAAACACGAAAAGGACGCAATAGCAGAATGGGGAAGAAGCTGGCACGAATCGCCCCGCACCTCCCTCGCCTACCGCACAGCCCTCACCAGGCCACCTGACGGGAAACCCCACCCCACCGCAACTGCACAAAGAAGGCCGAAACGAACCGACACAGGAAACCACTCCGAGCATAACAGGAACAACGTCTCAAGTCAACACGATAAGTTCCCGAGACAAATTACAGCCACTTTCTACCGACTTATCACAGGTCACGCGTTCACTGGGGAGTACACCCAACGATTCTACCCAAGACACACAGCCGCACAGCTCGAGTGCCAGTGTGGGGAACCCGTCCAAACAGTCGAGCACGTGCTCCTGTCTTGCCCACTTTTTGACGACGCGCGCCGCAGGCATCTATCTGCAAGAGGCCGCCCACGAAACCTAGCCCAACTCTTCAATCACCCTGAACGGGCAAAGAGCACGCTACGCTTCCTCAAGGAAACCAAGGCGTGCCTTAAACCCAGGGAAACCTGGGACCCAGGAGGAAGGAGAGGAATTCGGGAAACATGAGACACCCCACCTAACCACCACAACCGACCACCAAACACTACACCCTATCGCTGCCATACCGCACCTGCGGACAACCTCAGAAACAAATGCCTAATCACAGTACGTAGCTTACAACGCCCGTGACCGCCTCTGTATAATTATGTACGCGCCGCGGAATACAAATTCGGAAAAAAAAAAAAAAAAAAAAAAAAAGTCTAGACGACGCCGCCACAGGCAACCTCGACTCTGTTGGAGAAGATCACCTTCCTGCTGCAACGGAATCAGTTCGCACATTTAATATCCCTTTGGCATTGACGGCGTACCCACTGCACAAGCTTCTGCCTACATTGTGGACTGAATTCATCGAGATTCCACACGGGCGGATCCATCCAGTATGTCTTTCTTTCTATGGTACATTGTGGAGGCCGATGATTTGATCAACATAGGAGGCCTGTGCGAAGAGCCACCATCAAAGTTTATTCGTGAACCGGAAGTTACGAAGACCCGTGATAAGAGATAACAAATGGTTGTGAGGACTTTCGCCAGAGGCGGGGGTCAGACTTGCCTCTTGAATATCATTCTACAGGGACTTAAGGGGGTGATATCAATCACTGTGTCCCAGTAACTTGGTAGTGTCTTTTACCTAACGATCTGCGGTTTCTTCGGGAAATACGTAGAGCCTTCCTCGATGAATGGTGCGGGCCTTATACAGAAAAAAAACGCTGCATGGGTGCAATACGCATGTTGGTTGTAAGTCACTACCCTGCTGATCGGGCGCAGCCTACAGAGATCAAGAATGGTAAGGGGTGGACGAGCCAGATGCACGGAACTAAACTAGTTCTAACAGGGCACCATCATACTTCGAATTGGACGGCTACGGCTATCGATGTTCTGGCTTGATTCTTGTTCAATCTACGAGAAATCAATACTATCTCTAAACATAGTTTTATGTGCGTCCTTTTGATCGCAATCATATAGACAAACGAGGAAATTTGGATGCAACTTGTAATGGCTGCCCTCCGAGAACGCCGTCGTCTAACTAAATGGCAAGCGGGTTTCTCAGATATCATGAATGATCTGATTACACTCTTTTCTTTTGATGTGCATGGTGCTTACAATAAGCCTACGCTTAAACAGATGGTTTCAAGGACGGCATTGAGCGAACATCGAGGGGCCGAGCGGAGTTGACGTGGCGTGGCTGTCTAAATGATTCCGCCTGCCGTCTATGATGGAAGCTCCATTGGAACTAGAAGCCAGGACAACCTGGACAACGTGATCAGTATGAATACAGTAGGCCAGTGAAAACGGGGTTATCGTGAGGCTGACTGACAGGTAAGGCGGACAACAGGTCTTGAATGAGCACGGCACAACACGCAACATCGAGGATGGACATGTGCGGATGTTTCTGGTGACAATCAGGCACGATATCAAGAGTAAAAGTAAAGCAGATAAAGGAACACCACCTCATCTTTGCCAGAACATGGAGAGGGAATTGGTTCCTGGGATACCGCATAGCCCAGTGTCAATCTGACTATTGCCAAGTTGTGAGAACACAACCAGGGCTTCTATGCCCGAGCCCGAGGCAATACTTTTGCCTGCTGGTGCCTCGACTAAATCTTCGGGCTATTCCAGAAAGGGGGACCGTTCTAGTTGTGATGACCTGGACCTCTTCGAATCCGAAGTCCTTGTGCTCAACGCGGAAGTTTAAACGGTGGAGATTTAGGTCATGTCAAGTCTCAGGAACGTGGATAATTACTTTTGAATTGTGCCCCGCGGAACCTTAGTACTGTATTGCCAGCCACTTTGCTATAGACTGCTGGCTGCCATAGTGTTGCGCCCGACTCTAGTAGGGACCCTTTCAGAATCCCGGATCTTACTGCCAGGGAACGCGGCCAGAGTGATGATCTCCAAAAGGCACGATGGTACCAATGGCAACCCGCTGAACAAAAGCAACTTATTTTTGGCCTGGCGCGAGAGCCTAACTTTCGCCTCGGATGCACTCCGACGCGGCGGAGTGGCGGGCAGAGTTTGATGGAGGATGGGAGGGAGGGAGCTAGTACGGATCCGGACAGAGATTTCCTACACAATTGGTCCGTTCCTCATTGTTCTGCTAAGCCGCGATTCCATGTTTACGTTCACCAAGCAAGGCAGGAAGATGTCGAATAGAAATTTTCAAAACGGAGGCAAGAAAAGCATGGCATGGACGGGCTTCTGCCATCCCATCCGGGTCATCTTGACCAATCGGTCCTTGAAGCTTGAACCATCAAGTTTTTTAAATTATCAACTTTCTCAGTCTCGGTGAGTGTGGTCAATCTCATGACCGTGTCCACATATGGCATACAGTGCACCTACTACTTGTGAAGGTTATATTCTCATTATAATGGTCTCCCAAATTTCCAACATACAGTGCGGTGTTTTGTGGCAGGAAATTGATCTGTGGAATAGATGGTACAGCGCGGGCCATGAAAAGACTAGCGTTACATTTGGATGGCTACAAGCAGTCTGTCGGTCACCCTACTCACGACTCTCCGCCGTCCGTCTTTGGCTTCTTTGATGGAGACGCAGCCGTCAGGACGGAAGGCACGGCTTGTCACCGTACCCCCGCGTCGGGCCCCCCTTCTGGTTCCACAGCCCTCTTGCGCTTCTCCCCAGTCTGCTCGTCCCCGCCACTCTGCGCGCCATTGTCGCTGCTTCGAGTTTTACCACCCCGAGTACCCCAATCTGCCCGTCCACCACGTCTACCACCACCACCACGCCGGCCACGGGAATTTCCACCAACGCCCTCCCCGAACACCTCCGTCCGCACCGCCAAGTGCGCGTTTCGCCGCCGCATTCGCGCGCTCTGCATGTTCTTCCTCCTCTGCATGATCAATGGCCGCAACGCATGAACGAAAAGGATTGACGTCGGGTTGCTCCCACGTGAAGTATTGGTACATTTTCTTTGACAAAGGCGACATCCCAGCGCCCTGTCAAAGCCGACCAACCCCGCGTCGTCGCCTTTGGTGAACTTGACGAACGGAGCGCGCCTGAAGCGCTCTTTCGATGGGTGCTTGTCATATGATACCTCGCCGCCGCAGCCCGTGAAGCGGAGAGCGGACCCACGTATCCGTGGCACCTCTTCTGGCCCGACACTGCCACCACCTCCCTCTTCCACGCGCAACTTCCTCTCCAGGAATGTGATGAAGATCTCGGGCTCTGCCTCTGCCTCTTCCTTTCTTCCCCGGAGGCGAGACTCACTTCGCGAAAGGCATCAAAGCCCTTGCGTGTGATGTGGTCGCCCTTCACGACGGCCGCCTTGCCCTTCAAGCCCTTTTCCTTGATTTTCATTTCAACAAATGCCTCCTTGGACATGATCAAGAGGTCCTTGCCGTCCCATGATGGTTTAGGATCCGCGTTGAGGAAAGCTTCGGCGCCTTTGTGGACCAAAAATTCTGTGAAGACAGAGCCCTGGGTGTGGATTAGATACTTGCACACATGATGAGTAAATGGGTCGGCCATACCATGAACGCCTTGGTGCCGTCGACGCGTCACATACGAACGGCCGCTGCTTTCCCGTATTTGCTAAAAAGTTGTCCAACTTCTGCTGAGGTCCTGGAACCCCCTCACCGAAGCCTTTCTGCGCAATGAATTAGCAGCTAGAAGTAGTGGTGGGAGCCACTTGAACAGAGGACGTACTGCATATGCACTCTTTTCAAATGCACCTTTTGGCTCGTGGAACCTTTGTGCGCCGATGCACTTTCATCCCGTCTCGAGTTCGCAACAACCTGTGCGTAGCCCATCAGCTACCCATTGGACCCCGCGGGATTGAAACTCTCGCATGTGCTTAAACGAAACGATCGTGGCGATGGGAACCCGTGCTCATCGTTAGCGGAATGAAGTGACTACTACGAATATAGAACAGGGCAACATCAGATCTTTAACAAGCTCGTCACCTGCGGATCTGTTGAATCCGTCATCGCCGTCCTTCAGGAGCAAAAACAATCTTTTCATAACTTTTTCGGACAGACGATGGACAGCTCATGATGTGGACTAAGCGGACAGTCCATGTATTGTATAACCTTTCTACCAGCGGTGTCCTCGGTGGAGGTGTTGCTTTGGTTACTCCTTGCTTCGTTGCCATTCTACCCAATGATGATCCTCCCCCCCTTAGGCATTCCCACCAGCAACGGTCATCTTCGCTGGAATCGGTATACTTCTTTCGGAATGCTTTTTCACTCGATTTTCTCGACCGGATTTTTCATCTATGACATTCATCAGGCGATCAAGGACGTCAGGGCGAGCTACGACGCTCTTCTTGATCCTTTTCAGTCGTTTCTCAAGCGACTTACCAAGATTCCATCTACGACTGCAATAACTGAAATCGTCGTAAAGATTCTGATCGAACTGCTCTCCACCATCTCTTTTGCAATTCAACAGGTCAATGAAGGATGGTTTAGTAAGTTCCATTGTCACTGATACGTACTGGTTGATACACTGGGATGCAGAGAAATTTGGCAAGAACCTCCTAGGGGAGAATGATGTGAAAGCAGTGCTGCAAAGATTGGACCGGCTGACGTACGTAAGAAGAGGCACGAATGACCGCGACGCAAACACTTGAAATGGTTCATGGTCTTTTGAAGAATATGAAGGTCGTTATGGGATGGTGCGCCGGACTTCCTTCTTAATGCCCTACTCTGTGCTAAACGCTTGGCCTTTTATTTGGACAGAATTGTGTTGATGGATGGCATTCATCATACTCTCGGTATTATTTGTCCCATACAGTGCGAATTCAGGGTTTGATAGTAGTGAAAGTACTCGTGCAGCAACTGGAGACTGACATTAATAAGTCGAGACGTGTGTTCAGTTGTGATTGCCGTCAGCGATAGCTAATATTATGTTCTAGGCGATGAGACACCAGAAAAGTGTCGACGACGGCTGTCTCCAACCTGATCCATGGATAAACCACATGGTAAGGAGGGCTTACCATGAAGGAACAGCAGAATGGCTCATCCATGGAAACACTTTCCCACTAGTGGAAAAATGCTACGGGATCAATTTTCTGGATTCATGGTAAACGTACACTCATTCTTCTTATCTTTGCAGCTCAAACTGAATCCTCGGTTTTGCAGCCGGATCACGGAAGACGATTCTTTGGTGCGTGTCACTTGACTCAGCCCCTTGTCACAAGACAACACTGATGCACACATCTAGTTCCGTCGATTATCGAAGACATCACAAAATCACGCTTGGCCGGTACTTGCATCGACTGCCTTCTTTAATTTCAGGGACGAGTCAAAGAAGTATGCCCATGGCGAGATCTCCTCGCTTCTTGTACAACTCGCTGCACAATCCGACGCGTATAGGCTCTTTGATCTATACTCGGAACACGATGCTGGGTCAGAAATATGCTGATTGATCCAAGTCAAGCACCGATTTACATTATGATTGACGCCCTCGATGAGTGTCCTAATAACGTGGGCATGCCATCGCCTCGTGAGATGCGCTTTCTCTTTCGAGATGGCTGTGAGAACTGTTCACACCTGTCTGTTTGTATCACGAGTCGAACCGAAACAGATATCGAAGCCTTTCTTCGGCCCTTGCTGTCTCATACTGTTTCCCTTCATGGTGAAAGTGGACGAAAAGAAGACATCAATGATTATATCGAGTGGACCATAAATCGGACCCAAAGGCGCGCAAATGGAGAAATGAAGATATAGAATATGTCATTGAGATGCTCTCAGAGAGAGCCGATGGGATGTGAGACTTCGTCTTTTGGTACCAGTCAATTTTGACTGAGGTGGGAATCAGGCTTCGATGGGTGTTCTGCCAGTTGGATACGTTGCGACGATGTCTTGCACCTCGTTTCCGACAGGCTCTGGACGAATTACCCTCTACATTGGATAAGACATTTGAGCGCGCATTACTCAACATCGACGAGGATAATGCCCATCGCCTATCTCAATGTCTATTGCTTTCCGTCCACTCCGGGTTGAAGAGCTTGCGGAATTCCTTGCGTTTGAATTTGAGGAAGGACGAACGCCAGTATTTCGCGCGGACTGGCGGCCTGCAGCTCCAAGAGATATGGTGCTATCTACGTGCTCAAGTTTGATCAGCGTCGTCCCTCGTTGGAGTGGTTCAGATATCGTGCAAATTGCACATCTCTCTGTCACAGAATATCCGACATTGACATGGATCACAGAAGGGCAGTGTTCCACGGTACCACATTCTCCTTGAACCAGTGCATCCTGGTCACACAAGCTTGTCTTTCGATTCTAGTCCAGCTGGATGCGAACAGTCACATCAAGAACTTTCTACTTGCTAATTACGCTGCATAGCAATGGGTGGAACACGAAAAGTTCGAAACGTGTGGTCACAGATCTTTGCAAATGAAAATTTAATTTTGGTCTGATTCGATTCCCGACTCCGACTCCGATGCCGAACCCGGGTTCCTACCGGATGGCGTCTGGTCCGTAAATATTATGCCGCCTGTGGCTTCCATGGCTTGGCAGAGTTGGTCAATACCTGCTCACAGGATGTGAACGCGAAGGGAGGTTACTATTGTGCCCCACTCTATGTCGCATCCAGAGCGGGATCGCTTGAACTCGTGCGGTATCTGCTCATGCACCACGCTGATGTCAACTCTTGTGGCCAATCAGCCACACTCCTTTGCATGACACATCTCATGTCGAGGTCGGTAGAGTATCACTGGATTAGGGAGCAGATATAGACGCCATCAATGACGACGAGAAGACCCCGCTCATTGTTGCGTTGGAATTGGGACCACAGGGAACGAGCATGGTGGAAATCACTGCTTGGTCATGGGGGAGATCCAAATTTCCGGGACAAACAGGGCAGGTCTCCGATTTATCTGGCTTTGTCGCATGACTGTCAGGATCTCAAGCATGACGGAAACCCAAATGCTAAGGACGACGAGCGCCGCACCCTACTACATCTGGCATCACAAGAAGGAGACACCAAGGCCGCTCAGGGGCTTCTGTAGCTTAGTGGCGATATCAACGCCCATGACATTCAAGGTCGGACACCACTCCACGATGCAGCGTGGTGGTGTGAGGGTGTTGCGCTACTACTACTTGAGTATGGGGCGGACCCAGGTATTCGAGATGAGGATGGCCAGATTCCGCTACATGCGGCCTCATTTTGAAGGAAGGCTTGAGCTCGTTGAGCGGCTTCTAGAGCTTGGTGTCGATGTCAACTCGCGTGACAATCAAGGTCGGACACCACTCCATGGGGTAGTGGGGTGGAGATGTCTCGCTACTTACTACTCCCGCAGCATGGCGCGGATTCATGCGTTCGCGACGAGGATGGCCAGACCCCACTTCATGTGGCCTCACAAGAGGGAAGCCTCAAGCTTGTTGAACCGCTTCTGGAGCTTGGTGTTGATGTCAACTCGTGGGATGGTCAAGGTCGAACACCACTTCAGATGGTGGGACCAAGGAATAAGCGCGCCACGGAGAAACTACTGCTGAGGTATGGTGCAGGAAGGACGTAGGATGAGTATGCCTGCATTGCACCGAACACAGTAATGCCGCAAGATCGGTAAGGTCCTTTTTTCATCTCAGTTCACTATGAGAAGACAAATTCGCACCACCACCACGAAATACGATCGACCCGCTTTGTTGCCGCGATTACTCTTTTCCTTTTTCTTCCCTTAAGATTTGCCCTTAAGCACCAACCTCGTAGAAAGGCCGTGATGTTCCGATTTGATTACTCTTATGAGTAGTTAGTGCCTTGACATGGACAAAATGTATCTGTCCTGTGAGCTACCGACACTTTCAGATTGGATGTAATATACCTCAATGTCGCGTTTGTACTGATATGTCATCATCGAGTTACGCTATTCATCTCACTGCCGAGTCGAATTCCTCAGAGATGTATTATTACCTTCATCTTGCGGGTTCTTTGAAGCATCGAACCAAGGAAAGGCGAGTCGACATATATACTAGTACAGACGCGAGGTGGTCGAGGGGGGTAAGACGAGGACAGGGCAGCGAGTGAACGTGGACGAGCGAGCGAACACGGGAACGAGACGAAGCGGGTACGAGAGACAAGACGAGAGGGTGAAGACGAGACGGACTTTTGTCCGATGTCCGCTCACCTCGCTTGTCCGCTGTACATCGGCGACGCACCGGACGTCATGGTGTGAAGCGAACACAAGGATTTGTATGTGATGACATTATGTTCACGTCGTTGTCGGACGAGATGGATGAGTGTTAGGGAGGTACCACGTTTAAATATGCGCCGATTCATTTTCTTTGTCGTGGATTTCTCTCTGTTGCACCTCCTACGCTCACTCGATCTTCGCCACCCTTTTCATGATCTTCAACGAAAAGAGCTCAGTTCGAAGCTTTGTCAGTACCTCTACACCGAGCTCTTCATGACCCGGTCGAGACAATCTCCTCTCTTCGGCGCGAACCACACCTGCCTCACCGCATGTATCCCGGTTTTTTGTTTGGTCATCTCACCCATGCCCCTGCTGACAAAAACATTACCCTGGAACGTATTTCGTCACAATGACGGCGTGGTCCCATTCCAGGCCCGAGTCAAAACTGCCTTGACAACCCAGTTGTCCATCAAACACGAGAATGTCCAATCGTGAGGAAAGAGTGAGAGCATCGGCGATGACCCGGAGCGGATTCAGCCAAAACATTGAGTGAGTCCGAACCCGAACCAGGTCCTCGTGCCGGCCCGAGTCGGTTTCCAAGTTCTCATCTACTCTAGACCCACGCAAGCGAAGAGTCTTGGCTAGCCACCGACGCATCCAGCAACCCCTCCCTCACATCCGACTCTTGCAACCGCCGCAAGGACTCGCGACAGCTCCATTTAGGTTTTGCCCCGTTCCTCGCTCTTTTGGACAGCCATCTTAACCCCATGATTTCTCACCTCCATTTGATTTCCGTGTGAGGTGCGAAAAGACGGGACTGTATCGTACCGGTCAAAAAATAAAACAGCGTTTGACTTTGGCATTTGTTCCGGTGATGCGAGATGCGTTGCCCTGTATCACTACGGTGCCTTGTCCAAACAGAAAAATGTTGCAAGTGCGCCCGCAGGAGAGCACGGGCGCGGCTGCAACGCCGCCCAGTATATTTCTAAGGACTCGGACCACAAGTATCACGGCTACAGATTGACAGTTTAGATACAGTATATACGACATACTACTCTGGTGCTTTGTCTCTGTCTGTAGGACCTGTTCGTCCCCCGCGTGCGATACACTGAGGTACCATCAGTACAATCTTAGCTTCGATATCCGTAGCATCACGGAGATCACTATCTCCGTGATGATACTCTCTCTCTCGAAGCACCGATTCAGGTGATGGGGTTCACAGATGTCCACAACTTGATGAGTGTGCCACAAGATTCCTCGTAAGGTTCAGTTAGAGATGATGGTGCAGGAGGGAAGTCCTGAACTTCAATGTTTCAAGTTTTCTGTTGCAACATGGCATCACAACCAAGTGGGCGTGAGGCCATAATGTACAACGGATTGTAACACAGCTACATCCCAAGAAATACAAACCCTAGGTCGGAACGGCTATAAGCTTTTGGAACCTGATCACAGACGGCGCGTCAGGATAAACACCGATCAGCTTCCAACCCGCTTGGTTTAGCAAGTCACGGAAATACGTGACGGTGCGTTCTTGGCCGTTGAAGAAGCCCATCATCTTTGGCGTGCGACCAAAAAAAAAAAAAAAAACAGGACTTGTCAGCTCAGATAGCGTTGTACTTTTTTGTTTCGTACCATGACATCCAAATTGTACGACGTTGCCGCCGCGCGACCCATGTTATGGAGCAGCGGTTTGGGCGGTACGAGAACCCCCGCGCCCGGGATCTCATGTGTGACGGGTTCATCACAGACAGTTGAAATCACCGCTTCGACGAGGACGAGCTGCGTCTTGGGCCCAGCGGCGACGCGCAGATGTTTCAGAATAGTGAGGCAATACTCGTCAGCCCAATCGTGGAGCACTTTAGAGAGCAGAAAGACCGAGACGTCTTCCTGCTGCGCTGCTTGGGGTTCAAAGAAGTTTTGCGCTTGATTTTTCAAACGTCAGCGTTCGCATTCAACCAGAGGCGGAGATGTCAGCATCGATAATTGACAAACCTTGAAGCTTCACGCGGCCGGTTTCGAGCGCGCCGGGAAGGTTCTCCTTCCAGAACTGTAGCCAATATACTGTTAGGGAGATCGCGACAATTGGAGACTGTCTGCGAATCTGAAGCACATACCGGGACTGCACCACCCACGACGGCCTCACGGTCCTGGACGATGAAGCGAAGATGCGGGTGTTGAACAGCGAGCCTCAAGGACTGCGCGCCAAGACCACCTCCGACATCGACAACCAATGAGTCCTTTGGTAAACCATCCCAGGCGTACCCTGTCAGTTCAAAGTCAGACGGTGACCCCCAAAGTCGCGCGGCATGATCGAACCATCGAGGATTGTATCCGCGGAGGTCATGTTCTTCACGCCGTTCATGGCAGTCCCGAATCGGGTAAGGCGTAACCCGTTGTTTGGACCTTCGAGCCAGCTCCAAAAATCGCACTCTATATTGAATGCCTTGTTCATAGCGGTCTTGTCCGATTCATAGGCATGTCCGAGTTGCGGATCGAAAAGAGTCTCTGGCAGGTAGCTGGAGCTTTTGAACCCTTCGTCGAGGCTGTACAAGCACCTCAAGATGTCAATATTGGAAACCGATCTCGTGAATGATGCGTACATATGTTCTACGAGGGATGTTATGCCGAGAGTTCCTTCGTGCTTCGATACGGGCCTGGCGATAGTTATTTCGTTGCTCTAGAAAACTAGACTCGGGTCCAACCTTGCCAATAGCTCTTCGACAGACTTTCCAGTGTCCAAAACGGACGATAGGCGGTTATTGGCAAATACGTCAGGGGAGACCTCCGTGAAGATATGATTCGTTGCAAGCACGCGGAGGACCCGGGCTGGTAACATTATGGACTGAGAATGTGTTAAAAACCCATCGTACGTACCCAATTTTCCGCTGTGAACCCCGGTGGGCTTGGCAATTTCGGTGACGTGCTTTCCCTTGGGGCCAGCGTCCCGAAGGATCTCAGGAACATGTGTATTGGACGCAGTCCGGATGGCAGTAGAGACGTGGAACTTGAATATTCTCACGCCATCAGAAATGATGCACAGACCGAGAGACCTTCAACTCACCTGCATCATAACATCAAACACTGTGAGCGGCGCGGGCCTCACGAGCGTTATGAGCTGTGCTGCGGCGGACGTGATGAGCGAACCAGCCTCATGGATGTCAGAGTGCATGCGCGGCGCCTCGGACTCGAGACTAAACGGTGAGTCCGAGGAAGGGAAAGTGAAAGAATTGGCAGTAACAACCGCCTCGATCTGATCGATAGAGGATTGTATGATGTTGGAGAGGGCCTTCAACTCTGCCAAGGTATCCTTCGAATCCCTTCAGAGGAGGACAGTCACAAAGACTCCAACGTCCGACACACGTGGAGGACATACCTTGCCGCAGGAGACTGGACGGTAGCTGTCGCTGGCTGTGAGGTCGAATGAGACATTGGAAATGATGAGGGGAGGTCAGCGCTGAAGGTAAGATGATATATATACCAATTATCTTCAGTCTGGCATTTAGACGCCGGGAAAGCTCTCTACGTCGAGGCCGCGGATTGACATGCACATCATGATGGCAGCGGAGTGTTGACTAATTTACAGCCGGAACCGTTCACCAGGATGGAAGTCTCCTGGTTTTGAGTTGCGCGCTAGCTGTCAATGATGCCGGGATGCCCGGGAAAAGGTAAAGGCATTAGTAGGTGCACTTTCCCTTTTTTTTTTCAGCCAACAGAGTATGAGGCCATCATGCATCAGGCGGCGTTTACACGCGGGCCCACCCTTGTCTTGGTTGATTAGGAAAAGAGGAGGCATGTCGATGGCGTTGGTAGCCAGGAACTTGAACGGCAGGCTCCACGAATCTCGACAGATTGAATGCGTCGCAACGCCGCTCCCACGTTCATCCTCATTCTTGGCAGAAATGGAGATGAGAAAAAGGAAGTGTCTGGACAAGAGTGGGAAGAAAGGCACCGACGCCGTGATGGGGAGACCAGTCCTCTCGACGAGCCGTCCCACGCGCGCGCGCCATTTCCCCGCGGTGACACTCTGGCCCTGCCTTGAGCGCCAGAAGAGAAGCTCTGCGTCGTCTGGCCCCTCCGATCCCCGCATTCGATGGTTCCCAAAGGGCAAACCCTCGGCCTGATCGAGGACGCATTCCCCAGCACAGCGTAATCGGGATTTCGTGGTATGAAGTGATTGGTGAGCAGGCGAGGATTTCAAAGCTACGCTTCGCCAGCCACCGAACGCGACCTTTTGTGGGCATCGCGTCGTTCTCAGTTTGCAACAGTCTGCTCACAGAGACGGAGCAGCGGTGATTAGTCCGCATCCGCCCATCAACCCTTCCAGTGTTGCATGGGGCGGATACTTCCTAGGGTTGCGTGCGGCACGAATCCACTTCGTGTTGATGCATGCATCGAGCATGATATTTGAAATTTATGAAAACAGCCTCGTGCAATGTCCCGCTTGCGTTCTTCCCTCCTGCCGTCTCTCACACCACACGTCTCATGCCTCAACGCCTGGCTTTCTCATATCTCATTAGCTTGGCCCACCAGCCTTCGCCTCCCCTTGCTCTTGTTCCCTCCTTCCCCCTTTGACTCGTCTACCGTTCTCCTCGGGCGAACATTCTTTCCATTGCAGCAATATCGGCATCGATATACAACAGGTCTGCTTGAGTGTACTCATTATCCATTTACTGCCCAACTTTTATGAGGAGAAACGTCCAAGACAAAGACTGACGCGACAATTGCCAGTGCATGGGTGGTCAAAAAGTCATACGATAGCAGCATCACCACATCGTCAGCTCATTCAACTCACTCGTCCGTCCCTGGACGTCGCGGATAGACTGCCGATCCCCCTACCTCAGCGAGCGCCCCACGTCTAAAGGCGTCGTTACGAGGGAAAGAAGTAGACACGAGGGACATGTGAGGAAGTTTGGACTCGGAGGCGGATTGCGTCAAGTTAGCAAGTGGTCGGCGTGACGCCGGCTTAATGGAGATGAGGTCCGTCTAGCACAAAGTCGCGTCCGAGGCATAAAAGGTGGGAAACGCGACTCAAGAGGATGGAATTGAATGTGAGAAGACCATCTATAAAGAGGTGCGTGCGGAAGAGGGTTGAAATGGCGTAAGGTTTGTGTTTGCTGCTGGGGTTGGTTGCTAGTGATTGAGTGACGACATGTGCGTGTTTCGCGCAACGCATGACACGTCGCATGTCGTCGCAATATATTTCGTACTACTTTGGAACAGCAATCACCTTCTGGGACCTGGTCACCGACGGCGCGTCGTGATATACAGCGACGAGTTTCCAACCCGCCCGATCGAGCAGGTCACGGATATAGGTGACAGTGCGTTCCTGGCCGTTGAAAAAGCCCATCATCTTGAAAGAGTCTGCTCAGTCATCGCCGTATCTGAATTCACTTTTCTCCCTTACCATCACATCCAAGTTGTACGTCGTTGAGACCGCGCGACCCAGGTTGTGGAGCAGCGGCTCGGGCGGTACGGGAATCTCTGCTCCCGGTATTTCGTGTGTGACGGGTTCATCACAGACCGTCGCGATCAATCGGTCGACAACGACCAGTTGCGTTTTTGGCCCGGCGGCAGCGCGCAGATGTTTCAGAATGGTCATGCAATATTCGTCAGCCCAATCGTGGAGCACTTTAGAGAGAAGGAAGACCGAGACGTCTTCCTGCCGCGCTCGCTGCGGTTCAAAGAAGTTTTGCGCTTGATGATCCAAACTTCAGCGTCCGACGACGGGCCGTGGAAGTGGACATCGACCAACCTTGAAATTCCACGCGGCCAGCTTCAAGTGCGTCGGGCATGTTCTTCTTCCAGTACTGCGACCAGCATATTGTCAGATACGGGGAGAGGTCCGTCCATATGTAATATCCATGCCTCGACTGCATCGCCTATTACGGCCTCGCGGTCCTGGACAATGAAGCGAAGGTGAGGATTATGGCGAGCGAGCGTCATGGACTGTGAGCCAATGCCACCACCAACATCGACAACCAGCGAGTCCATGGGTAGATGATTCCAGTCGTACCCTGCCAATTCGATATTTCAAAATCAGACAGTCGCTTTTGCAGAGCGCGATCGAACCTTGGAGGATGGCATCAACAGGTGTCATGTTCTTCAGACCATTCATGGCTGCCCCAAATCGGGCAAGTCGTAACCTGTTGTCCGGGCCCTCGAGCCAGCTCCAGAAATCACCCTCGACGTTGAGCGCTTTGTTCATAGCGGTCTTGTTCGATTCATACGCGTGTCCGAGTTCAGGGTCAAGAAGTGTCTCTGGCAGATAACTGGAGATCTTGAAGCCCTCGTCGAGGCTTTAGAGCACATCAGGATGTGAATACAGTAAAACAATCCGGTGATCAACTCGCACATGTGCTCGATGATGGATGTGATCCCAAGGGTTCCTAGGTGCTTTAATTCGGGGCTAAACATCGTTAGCTCATTGTTGTGGAACAGTGGTCTTTGGGTTCTAACTTTGCCAATAGCTCTTCGACAGACTTTCCGGTGTCCAGCGTAGATGACAGACGGTTATTGGCAAATATGTCAGGGGAGACCTCCGTGAACATATAATTTGTCGCCAGCAGCCGGAGGACCCGAGCTGGAAATATCGTTTACGACCGCTGTGTCGCAACTCCATGGAACGTACCCAATTTTCCGCTGTGAACCTTGGTAGGCATGGCAATCTCCGTGACGTGTTTTCCCTATTCGACAAAAGGTCGGGGGTTGTCGACAAGCGACGAATGAGTACGAAACTACCTTGGGACCAGCATCGCGAAGGATTTCAGCAACATGAGTGCTCGTCGCAACCCGGATAGCCGTAGAGAGGTGGAACTGCATAACACCACGGTGTCAGCAATGATGTATGGTCGGAGGGACTTTCAGTTCTACCTGCATCATAACATCAAAGACTGTGAGCGGTGCCGGTCTCACTAGCGTTGTGAGCTGTGCTGCGGCGGATGTGATGAGCGATCCCGCGGAAAGAATTCCAGGATGCATGAGTGGAGCCTCAGAATCGAGGCTAAACGGCGAATCAGAAGAAGGGAGGGTGAATGACTGGGCAGTAACGATCGTTTCCATCTGTTCGACGGCCGACTGTATGATGCCGACAAGGGCCTTCAACTCTGCCAAGGCATCTTTCGAGTCCCTTGAGCGGAAGTTTGTCAAAACATCCAGGCATCGAAAGTATATGGGACGTACCTTGCCGCAGGAGGCTGGGAGGTAAGAGTCATAGCCTGTGATGGAAAAGGAGGTTAAAGTTACGATGAGTAGCACTCCAGATGAGACGCGTCGACTGAAGGGCACAGTAAAATTGCCCTTAAATATAAGAGGGAGTACAAACCTAATGGAGGCTGAGGGGCACGTCTCTGATCATAAAAATTACTGATGACCCTCGTGTGGCGCAGGGCAGGGCAGGGCAGGACCAGCTCCGGATGTGGTCGGTTGCTCCATGCGGTCCGGATCCGTTCAAAGTAGGGACAGGGAACTGACAAACGGATTCTGCCACATCCGTTACGCGTCTCGGTAATGCAGGGACGCCGGGAGACGTGTAAGACGACTCGAGTGAGGTCCGCAGACTCTCGTTGGGATCATTTATTACACCAATAGGTCGCAATCCATAGAGCTAGTCGACGGCTTCCGGATGGAAGCAGGTCTACTGACATGGCCGTCCCGGAATTGATTTCTGCGGCAAGATGAGGGAATGAGTCTGCGCTCGGTCCTATGCCAATCCCTCGCATGGCATGCATGCTACGCTGTTGTCGGAACTGCGACTAAGCAGAGCCTTAGTAACGTGCGAATTTAAACGACCCAAACGGGAAAGCCACGTGGGATTCAAGGTGTCACGTCATCGATATGACGAGAGTGCCCATCGCCCTCTCATCCTGTGCCAGTCGTAGTCGTATATTTATTAACACATTCATGCAGTCCCCATTCCACCTCTCTCTTCAGCGGTTGAACGTACAGCCATATCATGGCACACAACTTTGCCAAACTCGGTGGCGTAGCCTCCAATGTCGTAGTCGCCAAAGTTGCAGTGAGCTATCCAATCCTCATCGCTGGCCCTTCATCCCACTCACCTCTCCGTAGCATGGGCTCATGAGAATGACTTGGTCCCAAAATCCTATATCTGATGCAGAGGCTTTCGCGGCTATCAAGGGAGGTGTCGATGCTCTCCCTTCCGGCGTCAAGATGTTCCTCAACAGTGGTCGGTGTGCTTCCTCTGACATCATCCTCGGCCGTCCCTGAGCTGCCTTCATCATTTCAGCCGAGTTCTATGGACCAAACTTGTCCACGGCAAATCTTGAGCTTCTCGCACGCTTCTTCGACAAGTACCCAGATTACGCAGACCGCACCTTCCTCTCCGTCAAAGGCGGATCAGTCCCCGGTCATCTAGTCGCAGACGGGAGCAGAGCGAACCTGCGCAGGAGTGTCGATTCCATTCTCAAAGCCCTCCGTGGAACGAAGAGGCTCGACCTGTTCGTGCCCGGGAGACTGGATTCAAAATATGAGATAGAGCATTATGCCGTGGTGTTGAACGAAATGGTGAAGGAGGGAAAGTTTGACTACATTGGGCTGTCTACTGTCGATGCAGTGACAATACGTCGTGCCCACAAGGTACGAAGCTTCTTCCACACGTCTCTTTCTGCGCCTGGATGCACATGTTCCGAAATCAGGTTATGCCTGTCGTGGCCGTTGAGAACGGAGTGAGCCTTCAGGGTTACGATCAGCCAACGAAGGATGGTACGCCGTGACACGTTTCCGTTCCGTTTCCATTCCCGGGAAGCTCATTCATTTCCTGGTTCAGCAATCGCCGCCTGTAAAGAACTTGGCATCTCTATCATTGCATATTCGTATGCACCCCTTTCTCTGTCGTTGCCTCTTTCTGATCCCAATCCAGGCCCCTTGGTCGAGGGATGCTCACCGATCAATCGACGAGTCATCGAGGGATCAATTTCAACCGCTTGTTTAACCGCTCCTCTGATAACGTGCGTTCTCTTTCGCGCTCGCCCGCCCTCCTCGCTGACACGGGGATCGATCTCGCAAAATCATCTCCAGTTTTTGGACGCTCTGTCGACCATCGCAAGTCGGAAGGGCATCACACTCGCGCAGCTGAGCATTGCCTGGGTTGGCGCTCTGGGCGATCATGTCATACCGCTCCCTGGATCCTCGTGAGTTTACGATCCAACTCGTTTCTCTCGTTCTGAATTCGCGACCTTTGCGCGGCAGAAACGTGAAGCGTACCTTGGAAAATCTGCGGGCAGGGGACGTGGAGCTGTCGGTCGAAGACCTGGCAGAGATTGGGCTGGTGTTGGAGAAATATCGAAGGAAGGGTTCCTGGTAAAGAGATGGCCTCACATGCGCTTCTCTGCAACATGTTTTGGAAGACATCTTCTTGTCGGTCTCACCACGGTCATCAGGCCTACGTACTCTATGGTACAATGCCAACGCCGTTTCTCGTCTATGGGCTATGTGTTGGGGCCTCACTGTCTTCCCGGGCAAGGAAAGCGACGCTGCCTAATTCCTAATTGTGATGTCATTCGGCAAATATGCGAGTTGTGCGTTGGAACTGAACCGTGTTCGTATACGCAAGAGACATGAAATATACAGCGCACTATCCACAGTCATGTCTCACACTCGACCCTTCGTCAGCTCTGACAACAGGGCTCAAGACGGCACGATGGTAAGAGACCTTGATGCCCACCTACGACCTATCCCAAAATTCTCATAGCCAATAGATAACAAAAACGAAATCCCAAAGAGAATCGGTGACGGCGTGACGACATTACTGTAGAGTGTGTACAAAGGAGAAAAAAAAGCAACTCTGATGGAAAAATGAGAGAAAAGATGATGAGCAGATGCCGGTGCACTAGTATACTTATATTAGCTTCGCGAGTTTCGCCCTCACATTAATCCGACCACCCCACGTCTACGCGCGTATCCGCCACCCATCGCCCTTCCGGCTGATCTTCCCAACGCCTCCAATGCTCTCGCGCACGACGAGCCAAAGACCCGTCGAAGACACGACGTCCTTGATCTCCTCGGCCGTCAGCACGAGCCCGTCCGGTTCCTCATCCCCACTCCAGCTCGGCCGCGCGATGCCCTGCGCTGCTCACGGCTCGGCGACACACCTGCAACTGATCGACGATGATGTCCGGCAACGGGAACGGCACTTTGAGCAGCGCGACCACTTTCGGGTGATGCGGCGTCGGCGAGAACGTCGCAACGCGAACGCGCACCAGCTGCTCGCCGCCATCTCCGCCGCTCCCGTCGCCAAAACGGGAGAGGACAAGGGTGCACGTCCAGGGGGTCTCCGAGTCCTCTGGATCGCTCTCGCCGCCGTCGTCGTCCCCATGGGCGGCTCCCGCCCCGCTGCCGACGTCGCTCCCCGTCGAAATGCTCCGGCCAGAAGCGGATGACAGACGCTTTTCGGCTCCATCGATCGTCCCTGAGCGATTCAGCGAGCCTCCAGGACCTGTCTTGCCGGAAGGAGTGGGCATGCCAGCCTGACGGCTCCCACCTACGGGCTGGGCGCCCTCGCGCAGCTTTCTCTTCTTCTTCCCCCGGCTCCACACAAAGTGAACTTCGACCGCGCCTTCCTCAGGTGGGGTCCGTGCTTGTCGTCGCTCGTCCGAGAGGTTAAAATGATTCATGTGCCCAATGACATTGCCCAGCAAGCCATCGTTCGAGCCCTTGATCCACTTACGTACAACCCACGTGTAGCTGTGCGGTCTGCCTTGGGGTGGGTGTTTAGGAGAGCTGCATGAAGGATGGATTCCAAGGACCGGTGGTTGTAAATGTGAGGTGGTGGTGATGGTCGATATTGGGCTGAGCGGCGGCTCGGAATGCTGGCCAGATGTCGGCACGCCGAGCCACGAGTTTCGCTTTGGATTTCCCTGCGAAGGGACAACCAATGATTGTCCTACTGATTGTCGGGGTTCCCGAAAATGCGAGCCACCTGACGGTGAGGGCAAGGGTGACGGAGGTGACGGTTGGCTGTCCTTTTTCTTAAAAAATTTGCCAAATATCTTCTTCGGAGCACTGGTCGGGGTCGTGTTGATATCAGGGCGCATGATTGTAGGGACGGATGGAGATGCAGGGTCCGCGCCTCCGGAAGAGAGTGAGAAGGCAGATGAAGCGGGAGTGTGCGCTCCATCCGCACCCCCAGGTCGAGGTGTATATTGTTGGGCAAGGTCGTGATGCTCGTCAAAGCTAGTTCGGTTGCTGGAAGTAGGAGGGAGGAAGAAGAAGGCAGAGGCGGGGTTGGAGCCGAATACCTCAACGGGCTCCAGGATGGCAAGCCCGAGTATTTCGAGGCCACGTTTCTGAAACTTGGCTACCTTGGCATCGGTCCCGGCATCAACGATGACGTTGGTCAATACATTGTGGGCTTGGAGATTATAGAGTGGGATGATCATTCTGCGGGATGATGAGGTGGAAGTAGACGCGACAGAGGAGAAAGAGGCGACGGATGAATATCCGGAGAACGAGGAGACCTCGGATCGATTCGAATTGAAGCGGCTGAGGAAGGTCTCTTCTGGGTCTTGGGATGCAGAAGTGTCGATAGACCGGGCACGATCACGGTCCCGAGACTGAGGAGGGACGAGCTGGACCTGCAGGTTCAAAGGGTGATTGGATTTGGCAGGTGGAGGTCGCACGACAATGAACGACTGTGATGGGAAGAGAGAGAGATGAGGACAGGCGAGAGGTTGATGCTATCAAACATACTTCGTGGTTTGTTTTCCTCTCCTTTCTCTTGATGGCCCCTTCGTCGGCACTGATTACCTCTCTTTGCTTGACATCTTCGACAACCTTGACAGAAGGAGGATCTTTGGTTGTGGCGCCGTTGTTAGGGTTAGGGGAACCCTGTTGCAGTGCCAAGGGAAGAAATGAGGAAAGAGTAGCAAACATGACTGTTTATAATGAGCAAGGAGGTCGCGTTATCACAAAGGTACGACATACTGATATCGCGAGGAGGTGTGTGGGTGCACGGCCGAGCAGGGAGACTGGTTTTGAAGAGGACGGGTGTCAAGCGGCGGAGGGAGATAGATGGCTGTCAGTTGGAGAAGGGATGAAGGGGGGCTGATGGGTGGTAGAGGATAAGGACTGAGTGGAAGATATAGAAAGCAAGTCGGGGATAGCTGGCTGTCTTCATCAAGTCAAGGACGTTTACTTAAGCCCGGGCGCTTTGCTCTATCTTTGATGACTCGGATCAGGTTGGGTTGGGTTGGGTGTTGTACACGCCTGCTGCGATGCGAGAATGCCGAACGCAGCAGTTCACGTCGATCCGTTGGCATCTCCACAGACAGTGATCGTGCCCGTCGTACAACTCTACGTGTTCCTGGCTGCGCTCATCTTGGCCAATTCAAAAAAAAATCCGGACCTGTTCTGACCGCAGAAATAGGCTACATCTCACTCGTCTTCCTTGACGACCACTATTCAACCCTTCCGCACGCCAATATTCTTCACGCGCGCGACATCTCGGCAGGTAAGACTATACCGCGTCTGCCGTGGCAGCACTCCACCGTCCGTAAGGACCCGCCCTACGCCATCATGACATCCTTTGCCGATCATGCCGAGGTTGGCCAGCTCCAGGTCTCCCACGTGGTCCTCAGCAACGGCATCGATGCCGTGAGCACGAGCGGTGTATTGCTCGTCCGCCGTGATGACGAGGCTGCGCGGCTCCAGAAAGAGCGAGAGCGCCGGCGTGTCCGTACGCCCAGGCAGGCTATAGTAGTGCATCACCGTGTGGCTCCCGAGCGACAGCGTCGCGACGACAGGGTGGTAGGCGGGGCCGTCTTGGTGCGGCTAGATAACAAACAGAGACGGATTGTCGTCGCTGAGCTTAATTGGGTGGGGAGCGACAAAGTAGCGAACCATGATGCCCTGACCGGGATGGTACTGAGAACGACAGTCGCATGAGCAAACTCACTTTTCTCGGTGCCGAGGACCCACGCACCTCGTTGAGTATGATGTGATTCGGTCGCTGGTGCGGCGAGTCATCGAATGCACTCGTTGAGGCGATGCGCGATATCAGATCGGGGCTTATCCCCATCGCGAGATGCCAGACCGTAAATCTGCTGCGCTGCATTGCGCTGCCCAGGGATTCACACTCACTAATCACAGACAAACTGCGGGAATGGCTGCTTGACGAGTATATTTTTCGCCGTCAAGTCGCCACCTGATTGCCATTGAGCAAGGTTCGATCTATCATCAGCGAAGGGGCTTGGAAATCACCCCACGTCTGCAACCTGCAGCATGTCTGCATCGGCACAAGAAATGGTCAAGTACACATACCTTCGATTCGAAAGTTGCTTCCATTTCGGTTGAGGTGTCTCCTGAATCTGCGCAGTGCCTTCTTTGATATAAAACCCAGAGGCGACGAACAATGGCGCACTTTACGCAACAAATAGGCCTCCTCGTCCGCGGTCACAAAATCAGGGATGTAATATGTGTCCTTGGATCCTGGGACGTGATGTTCAGCCAGGTTCATCTAGCGTACGTTGGCGGTCTTATTAGAAAAGAGTTCAACTCCGGACCGACCGACGGTTCCTCTACCATCGACATGCATATCGTATCCCATCCTATGGAACTGACCACCCAATTCTCGTTCCCTTCTTGCTCTGGGAGCCCTTCTTTTTCTTTCCTTCTTGCGCCAGGCGCGCTTCTATCGTCTTTGCTACAAGTATGCGTAGCAGTTTCCCTCTCAATGATGTACGCCACCCTCGGTCTGGGAACCATCTTCTGGGCGTCGCGTCTTCTCCCGGTGCGAAAAGTAGTAGTTTCGTTCTCGGTCCAGGCTACCAGGTCATCGAGAACAGCCAGGCGCCCCAGGCTCTTCCGGGACAACCACACGACGGGTCTCCAGCCGCTTTTTCATCCGCTTCACTTGTAGTTCCTCAGCCGACCGTTGTTGCCTCTTCCCAAGCGCCTGCTGCCCCCTCAGGTTCTCTGCAGGCTAGTCCTTCGATGGAATCGGCCACATCTGCACTTGACTTCAACCCATCATCAGCTCAAGTAAGCCTTTCTTCATATAACATACTGTATGAACTGAGAGCGCTATAGACACCAGTTACCACCTCAGTAAGCCCCGGTTATCGTCTCGTATGCGAACGCGTGTTCACAGCAGCCATAGTCTGCCTTAACACCCTCCGTGGGTTCGCTCTCGTTGTCCTCTCTACTCGCGCCAACGTCGTCTGGTAACATGACGGCCACAACTCTTCCGATATCGACGTCTGTCGCGGCAACATCGTCGTCGACTATTGCACCAGCTGCTGACTTTGCCACAAACTCTCACGGTGCCCCTTTCTGGGCTGGCATCGCTCTCCTCGGTATTGCTTGTGTTGCGACCATCATCACTTTACTTGTATGGTGGCTTCGCGTGCGCAAGCCCACGCACAGGCGCCCCTGGGAATCGCCCTGGAGATGGGGGCGAGCGGAGAGCTACAAATTCCCAGAAGATGCCATCACTTCTGGAACATCTGCTTCTTGGTGGAAGCCCCAACGTGATGGAGGGGAATCGGGACTAAGCACGAGCAACCTTCTGTCGTCGCGCGGGATGTCCAATCGCGAGCTGCAGTTGCCTGTCGCCGCTGCCATACCATTCATGCATGGCCCCTATCCGACCGTACGCCCGCTCCCATTAGAACTTCGCCATACAGACACGAGCGTGCCGGGCCTCGTGCAGGACGTGGGTTCGTTACATGTCGCGAACCTCGTCCCAGGTGATATACTCACCTCTGGGGACGAGTCGAGTCGACCGCCAACAGCGCTTGATGACATCGGCACCCCGCGAGAAATTGGCGCGATGTATAAACCGCGATACTTGAGCTTGAATGGATCCGGGCTAGATGTACCTTGGATCCAAACGCCGCCTGCAGAGCCGACGCCGGTGCCGGTGCTGGCGGAACCAGTGTCAACACCCCCGTTTATGGGCGGGACGGCGCCGCTGAACCATAACAGGTGGAAGGAACGCCTGGAGCGTTCATCCGCAATGCCCACACAGTCCCAAGAACCACCACCGTCAAGCACGATCGAAGCCTGGCGCGAGTCACTGCGAATCAACCTCGCGAATGCCCTCAACGTGTTTACCTCTACTGCGCCGCCGCCGCCCGTATCCTCATCGCGTCCCAGCGTGACAGCATACAACTGGAATCATGGCGCGCCTGCAGTCGCACGCGCGCCATCGATAGCGTCAACGAGTTCAAAGCCATGGACGCTGGAAGAAACGTGCGACGGAGCTGGGATCGTGCACATCCGCGGGGTTCCTAATCCCTTCGCCGCGTGTTCCTCGTCCCACTCTTCCATCCCCTCTTCCTCTCACAGCAGCCGCAGCAGAGCCCTGCCGCCCACGCCCTCCTCGAGCTGCCTCCGCCCTCCACCTCCGCCTCGAGCGTCCCTCGTGCCGCCGCGCCTGCCACATCTCCCGCCGATGCCAGCAGTGCCGCGCACGAGCGTGGGGCGGAGCACGTCGACAAAGCCACAGCACGGCTCCCGCTCTCGCCGTCGCGCCTCATTCGTGCGGCGCTCGTCGTCATCAGCAGCATCGGAAGCGACGTCGGTCGGATCTGACATGTCCCGTGCCGGCTCGGGGAGCACCGCGGTGGCCCGCTGGGCACGGCTGTCGGAGAAGGAAGAGGCCGCCAGGCGGGCGCTGAGGCAACGGCATCGACGGTCAATCCGCTGCGCGCGGAAGCGGACACATGTGTCTAATGAACTTAGAGAGTAGTGGTCAACAGCTGCGCTGTGGAATGACTGCATCAGTCGTTCGTCAGGTAATGTGCTTGACGTTTCGTGTGCCACTCGCATTTGGGTCGTGATTTCTGTATACAGTAGTTTATGTCACAGCACTTGCAACTGAAAGCGAAACAGCTGCGAACGTAATGAATCGATGATGCTAAATGCGACAGGAGGGGAGATCTTGAAATTTGCGGTCGTCGCGACTTACCCTCATCACACGACACGTCCAACTTTCGTTGTGTGGACCATAGAGGGGACCACAAACTATGCCTGAAACCTTTCTCGACCCAATCTTGGGATGGAAAAGCCAACCGATCCGATTGGAGCGTCTCGTGTCATACGGTTTTTCAGTTCATCGCAATGCCTCCGCCCCGGGCGCATGTGGTCGACGTTTGAGAATGCGTAATCAACCATCGAGAGAGGGCGCCATCCTTTTCGCAACAGTGTTCGAAGTCACTCGATGGTGGATGAGGGAGAGCCTCCCGAAGAGAACGAGCCTATCAGATAAAATTCTCTTCAAGCTTACGCGTCGCACATCTCTATAAGCCGCAGTGATGATGCAACCTCCATCCATCCCAAGAGCTGCTAGGGACGATCTCTTGATCAGAGAGAACGAGTGATCCTCCGTCACATGTTAGGGACGACCCATCTGGTGAGAGGGTAAAGCCGATTGTATCCGTCCTTCTCGATTCCTGATGTAGCGTTCGAGGGCCGGTCTATCTTCTTGGGAACGAGGGTAAACGTCAAGTGACGACGACATGGGATCTGCTCGACGCATGTGAGAATCGCGGGAATAGCATCAAAGGATTGATGTTGACTCGGAACGACCGTTTCTCCAAGAACCTAAAGAGATGGGTGAGCGCCATAGGCGAACGAAACCCTTCCTCTGCCCGACATTCATCTACGTCATGAAACCATGACGCGCATGACGCGTCAGGCCCCATCGCATCGACGAACAAATCCAAATGAGACGAAGATGTATCCCTTGAAGAAATCAGAAGGCGGCTTGGAGAACGGAGAGGCGGATGACCGTTGGCAATTGGCGGTCTCTGTCAGCAGCAGGTACCAGTAAAGAAGCATAGTAGTGCCGATGAGCTGTGTCCGGTTGGGACTTCAGGCAGGTGAGCCGCCACGGTGGATGACAGTGGTCAGCGGGAAGTAAACATCCTTGAGTAGTCCGGAGAAAACGGAGGGCTAGATTCCCCTGCTTCAGCTCGCATACAGTTTGAGCCGTAGACGGGGCGACGGCTTTGCATTGCTCTCGTAGATTACCCAAGAAAGACAAAGTTCGGGCATCTTCCTGTCACCGACGCGCGCGCGCACGTCGTTCTTGCTGCTTGAGCGGAATAGGCTTAGAATTTGACGCAAAATTGGATGCAAGTCCGGGACCAGATACACGCAGGAGGAAAGAAGCCTTAGTTGGCTTGCTTGCTTCGTCAACCAGTCGCAATGATATGCGATGGAATTGTCCCAGGTGGGAATGGGGGAGGTCACGGATATATATGACCGTGCTCAGCTCGGACCCTCCCTTCCGCAATTTCAACTGATGAGATCGTCGAGAAAATCCAGGCGACCTTAACAAAGCTGTGTCAAGCAGGTTATGATGTCCATGGCGACATTCGTGACGTCAATGTCATGGCCTCGAAGGACGCTTTCATGCTGGGCCATTTCGACTGGATGGGGGAGACAATTGGTGTCGTGAGCTACCCATTCATTCAATGTGTTCTCTGGCGCCTTGAAGGGGAAATCGATCATGATAGCGAGTTCATCACCGCTGCCGACGTTGTCCTCGAGGCCCTGCGATAGCGTGCTCGGCCTAGCTCTTAGGGGAGAATGCATTGATAATACACATGTACAAGGGGCATTGTGGCGGCCGCCCACTGGGTCGTATCAGTTACTCGCACTACAAGTCCATATGACCACGAGTGCATAGTGCTAGTGGCATATTCCTCTTCTCAGGGAGAATGGACTTGAACTAAGCGAAAGTTGCACCGCGTTTAAGTAAACCCAGGATTCGACAGGGGGGGGATGAACAGCTGGATAGCATGGGCCATCGCGAGACAATCTATTCACTCACATAATGGCAAAGCGATTCATGGGTACACTCAAGTGTCTATTTCAGTTCGAATATACCCCGGAGGTCATTGATCTGTCGCCCAGTCCTATCATATCAGTCATCATCCGAGTCCGAATCTTGTATGACGCATGATTTATCTCCTTCTCGAATATGCCAAGGATGCATTCGACCCCCCGTGCCTAGTAGATCATTCTCCGCATACGGAAAGTGTGTTTTCCAGAAAGCCGTGCCACAGGGCTGAAAAGATAAGATTAAGTGCTAGTTCAAAGGGAGGACTGGGCTTGTCCAGAACGATGCCGTTTGACAGTCTCGTTGGGGATTGGGAGGCATTACTAAGGTCCCTTTTTCCAAAGGAGATCCAGATAATGCCAATGCCAAGCTCGTCAGATACAGAGAACAATTCTGACGAATGCTTCTCTGGCCAGTTTAGCGTGTGGATGAACAAACTTGAAGAGGAGGAAGTTGCCCATCACGAGAGAAAGGGGCGAAGGGACTTTTCTGATCATGAGAAGCAATGGCGATAAGAAGGTGACTCGCTTGTGAGCAAAGCATGTAAAGAAGGCCTGGCGTCAGCGACTCGTTCCCACTCTACCCCCTTCCGAAGGCCAAATGTGCAGGGTCAAAACATCAAAGTGAAATAGCCTCATTCAATTAGTAATGGTTGGTTCCAATTTCAAAAATCGTTGTCTCAGTTCCATCCGATGGGCATCCAGGTCCAGGTCAAATTTTGCACTACATAGGGTTAGGGTATGCTAGGATTTTTATGTGCAATATTTGACATAACAGTCAGTGCCCAAGCTCTCAACAGCCAAAATCGTTGGCTGCAAATTGAACCAAGCTGGGCTTTTCAAATCTCAATATCTATGAACGCCGTTGGCTGGACACGCGGTCCTAATATCTATAATCTCTTGTCATTGTGTGGCGCCGCCACAGCCGGGTGCGGTCCCGGGGGAGCCAACAACGACTTCAAGTCCGGGTTCACGCTTCATGTCGTTATGCGTTACGAAAAGACCGGGAGAAGAAACGAAAGGGACTCGTCCACGGCAATTATCATCACGCCGCAAAATAAAGTACCTCCCCCCCCCCTCCCCAATAACTCGCACTCGCAAGGTTGCGCTTCTCTTCTTCTGCAGTGCGCCCCCCTCCGTCTCGCCGGCGCGCGCTCCTGCAGGGCGAGGTTTTATTTATTTTTTTCATTTCTTGTGCCCCCACGTTTTTTTTTTTTTTTTTTTTTTTTTTTTTTTTTTTTCGCTCGGCTGCCTTTGCGATGCGAAGTGCAGGCAAGAAGCATGGTATTTTTTATTTATTTATTTCCAATTTCGGGTTCCCCGTGCAGTGCAAACCGTGGCGATTCGGGCCTTTATTGTGCCGTTCTCGCATCCCGTCCGAGTCTATGATCCCGTTCGGTCCCCTCTTTTTTCACGACGTTGACGTTTCTCGCCTCGCCGGTCGCCTTTTGCCCTACAAGTGGCATGTATCCATCACCGCGCCCCCAGCTGTGAGTGTAAACGGCCATTGTAATGACGCGTAACCGAAGGGTCAGGCCGGTCAGGCCTGGCCGGATTTGATCGCGCCTCCCAGCAAAGCGAGAAGCCCTTGATACATATTGTCTCGTTCAACCCGAGTCGGCTATCCAGACTTTCTGAAGCTGACTTTCCAGTCTCGGTATTCCTTATACCGGCGGGCCGACATTCATTGAAATTTCACGATGGCTGAATACTTCGTAATCTGTTACCTACCAATAGGTCGTCGATAGATACACGGAAGGACAGCCAAATGTCCTGGTGAACTGAGATCCATATCAAACCACATATTGTCCTATCGAGGTGGTTTATCCGCATTAGAGACCGAGTCAGAACAGAAAGGCCACAAAGAGCTCTTGATCAGCAAGGACAGATGAAAAGAAAGCCTGAAATCGCGAGGCGGAACGTGGGATGATAACTACATAAGACAGCGCAGCGTAAACGGATAGAAACGGTAAGATAGTAGACATACAGCAATGGGAAACAGGATCGACCATCGCATCATGATAGCAACACACAAAGGGGTTTCGCTCCACCACATCAATCCGTACGTTGTCGCTTCCCGGGACGGCCGCTCACATCCTCGCCTCCTTGTGTCGTTTCCCCGTCGCTTGTTGATGTCGCTCCAGTGGACGTCTCTGTGGCCTTCTCCGGAGGCGCGGTGGAGGCAGCCGGAGCGACAGCAGGGCCATCCGTCGTCGTCGACGAGCCCTTGAGCCCACGCAACACATCAAGTTCGCTCTCCGCGCGCGTTCGGGCGGCGCGCTCCTCCTCCCACAGACGACGGACTTCTTCGAGCTGGGCTTGCAGATCGCCCATCGCCTGGTCCATGAGCAGCTTTTCCAGCGTCCACTTCTCAATATTGCGAGCCTCATTTTCCTTAAGGTGGTGAATGTACTGCACCGCACGCGAGAGGATGGCACCCTTCGCCTTCTCGCCTGAACCGTTCGGCACTATGCGACCAAGTTCATTGATCCCTTCGTTGATGTTCCCACGCCGTCTGCGCTCGACTTCTTTCTGGAGAGTGTGTCAACAACGCAACCGTGGATGGATAGGTGAAACGAATGAACGAACGTGGTTGTCCTTCCGCTGTCGAGCCCACTCGTCTGAACCCATATTAGTATTGCGGGCTCCGCGAGTGCGCGTCGCGGGAGGCACAGCGGGAGCTGACGTAGTGCCCTTTGTTTCGACCGCGCCTGCGGATTTCGCGCTTTCGGAAGATCTTGCTTGGCTTTCGGGGACAGGCGCAGAACTCGAGTCTCCAGCAGCTGCAGCAAGCGCAGAGAGTTGCCCGAGATTGGGTGGGCCGTTAGGGTGTGATGATGGCCCCGGCTCAGAGAGAGAAAGAAGAGCGAGCGCTTGTTGCGAATGGATCGGCGACTGTTGCTTTTGAATAGGGAATGGTAATCCGGAAGGACCACCTGCTGGTGCACCAGCAGGCTGCGGTTGCGGCTGACCCAGTGCTCCCAAGGCAGAAAGCGCCTCCGCCGCGCTTTCTTTGAGAGCACCCTGCTCATCTATCAGTTGCTGTATAATGAGTCAGCACCACAGGCTATGACGCCACGGAATGGGGGCAATGGACGCCTCGCTTCACGAGATTCGAGAAACGTGAACGGGTAAGGTAAGGGATAAACCGGGCCTTGATGACCAACTGAAAGAATATTCCCACGCCTTTCAACAAAATAGGAGATGGGGATGAGGAAAGCCCCAGCGGTGGGTGCAATAGGGTCAATGGCCGACGTCACATAGTAGCAGAGGGGAGACAAGTGTCCGTCAGCACCTGACTGACGCGCGAACGTGCCCAAGCCGTGACCTCGCCCCGAATCACGTGGAGGCGCGCATTGCACAAATGATACCGCTCGAGCCGATACACATACGCCAACCGCCAGCCCCATAGGCCGAAATGAAACAAGGAAATGAACGAGGATAGAGGGGGCAGCTCACCTGGTAGACGCTTGGGAAGTGTCGCAAGAGTTGAACGATTTGCGCACTGTCGAGTAGATGGGGGGACGCGGCGGGGTCGGCGGCGGGTGCGCCGGCTGAGGTAGAGGCGGAAGATGGGGGAGGGACAAGGGCAGGGTCTTGGTTCACAGGAGTGGATGACATTACTATCGGGATAAGCGGGCGTCCGTTTCTCAGAGTCGGCTTATCTGGGGGATCGGATCCACTTGAGGGGCCGTCGGGGAGCAAATTTGAATCGAGGAATGAAGATTCTCCAGGTGACTCCAACCGGGTATTGGTGTTGGTGGAAGGGTCACCAAGAAGGATGTTGTTGATGGACAGAAAGATTGGTTTGCGGGGGTGCGTGGGGGGGCGTATGAAGGATCACGGGACGGGGGGGGGGGCGCGAGGTCACGAGGACCACGCGCCTTTTTCTATCAAACACGTGAGAATCAGGTGCAAAGATGTCAATACACGTGCAAATCTAATTCGGCATCTCGGCCATCTCCCCAATAGAAATAATCAGATACTCATACTTATAAAGTGTACTGGTACAAATGATGATGCATCAGGTCATACAAAGATATCTCCCAGGAGGACATCACAGAAGATCCGCTCGACGAAGGCTAGCACGCAAGATACCATCCTCAACGGTCCGTAGTGTAACCGCGGTGCTATGAGTGTCCTGTCAAAAAAGGTACTCAGCGGGATTGCCCATGATGTCGTACCGGACACGTACGACGACAGAAGTTAGATGAACGTAGTACCGACGTTGTTCAGGCGAATGCTGCTTGGCAATCTCTTTAAAGTGGGATTGAAAGTCTGAGCGGGACCTGGTCAGTTCCTCCATCGGGGAGCGAGTTCAGAGCGGAGGCACGCCCACATTTTTTGACCGTATCGATGTCGTTACTTCTATCTCCGAAACTGGGAACATGTGTCCGCACTTTGACGCCGGCGCGCAACTTTTGTTCTAGCAGGTCGCACTTGTTCAAGAATAGGACGATTTGGGTCTTGGCGAGCATTTGGAGCGAGCACAGGGTCTGCCAGAGCATATATGTGTCTTCGAGTCGATTTACGCGCCGATCCTCCCGAAGGCGTTCATCGAACGAAGAAATGGGCGCAAGGAAGATAATTGCATCCATGTCATCAAAGTATGGATACCAATGGGCGCGCTACCCATGTACAGCAAACGTCTTGAGAGGGGGAGATAATGAGGCTCGCTTATGACTCACCGAAGACCTGGTCCCCCCAACATCGTACATTAACCATTCGTGACCGGCTTTACGGCGGGGACATGCGGGTTTAATTCGCAATCGTTGGAGTCAGGAGATGAACGGGCTGACCTTGCTCGACCCAGAAGTTATACTCCTGCACCCCTAATGTCCGGAGCCGAGCACGGATCACGTCGTTGTCTGAGGGTTCATAGTCTCTGGCTGCAATGCGATCGATGTCATTCAAGAAGCTGTCCAGGTGGCAAACAGGACACTCTGATCAGAAAAGAGTGAAATCGCCAGGACGACTAACAAAGCAGAAGAGAGAGAGAGAGGGAAGTAGGGAGATGACATACAAGCCTGGCTCTTCTTCCATGCGGATCTTCTTGCGCCTCAACATATCCCGCACCGCGCTGTCCTCCCAAAGCGCCTTCATGTCGTCCGCGCAGCCGACGACGACCTCGGTCACTTCTGCCGCCTTGCGCACTCGCGCATCGGCGGCGCGGGCCGTCTCCTGCGCATCCTGTGGTCGAGTGCGAAACCGCTTAAGGGGGCTGCGCCAGCCATCCCGCGAGCGTACGGCAAACTCGGACAGGCGTGGGAGAGCACCGCCATATCCAGGATTGAACGTCTCCTCCGTTGAGGCAGCACCGAGTCGGCGCTGGAGGTCCAGCTGCACGCCGCGCAGCGGGGTGAGACGCAGGTGCAAGAGGCGGTGTTTTTCTGTGAGAGGGAGCGATGTGGTATCGTAGGAGGAACTCGCGAGGGCTTCACCAACGAGGTCAAGTACGGTGACGATGGTGCGGATGAGGTTGAGCTGGATAATAGCTCGCCATGAGGAGCGCTCTTCGATCCAGGTCTCGCGAGCATATTGCAACTGGAAGTCTGCGGTACCACAAGGAAAGAAGGAACAAAGGGCGGACGTCAGGATAGCACGTGGAGATGGAGTGCTGATGGGAAAAAAATGGGGAGAAGGGGGGATTAAGGGGAACGGGGGTAGATCGACGAAGCAATCATGTGAATTGGATGAATAAAACGCGATAGCGTAATATCGTGTTCAAAGTAGCAAAGAAGCGCCGGGCTGACCCCGCAATCGCGGCCAAGGGAAAGATTACAGGACAGTGGAAGGCTGACGAAGGCAGGTGGCCGCGAAACGAGGACGGGAGGGGAGATGGGAGGGGGAATACGCACTTTTAAGCGTGGTTGATTTTCCTTGGCACGGGAGCGCGATTGAAGGACGGACGGAGGATTAGCCAGACGGGTCTGTCAGGGAAAGGGAGCGAGCTGACCGCTTTCACTTTGACCAAGGAGCAACACCTTGACGCAGGGCCTCAGCCTGCGGCGAGCGGCGCGCTCTTGCTTGAGCTGCTCGTCAATCTCATCGCTTACACGACGCGCCTCAGCCTCGGCACGCAAGCGGGCGGTGCGAGCGTCTGGGGATTCGTCGTGTGGAGGGGCGATAGCGGCGGCGAGTGGATCGCTGTCAGAGGAACGAAACATGGGTGGAGGGGAGAGAGGGAAGGAGGGGGGGGGGGGGGGTCGCGAAGGCGTAGAGAGAGAGAGTGGTGGAAGAAGAAGAGAGGAAAGTTGTCGCAAATGGGGGAGGATGGCCGGTTAACGTTATACGCGATCGGGTCGAATGCGGCCAGAGGGCATTTTGACGCTCGGATGAGACTTGATACCAAAAGTGGAGGGGTTAGCTAAAGAAGGTTTTTTGCCCCCCCAAGCAATCAAGTGCGGATCGGACGAGGAGTGGTTGATGAGGATAGTGTGCGATGGAAGGGAGGAAGACATCAAGGCTGACGTCGGACGGTTATGAGGCAGGGACTGGGTGATATCGGGGCATAACCGATTCCTGACGTGGGGAGGATAGCAGGGGGAGTGGATGGGACGCAAGGCAAGAGCTGCAGAGTGGGCGCCTCGGAGTACCGCCACTGCTGCTGCCCAAAAAAAAAAAAAAAACATTGAGACAGGTACGAACCCTGCCGACCCTGAATACTCGTTTGAGGTTCCAAGCCAGCAAGTAAAATGCCCTGCCCGATCGTCCCCGGTCCAGTCTGAGACCAGAACGAGAACGGACCATACAAAGTCGTCCCTGCACGCACATCTGACCTGACCTGACCATGCTCACTCAACTCACGACGAGCCCGGGCCGATACCCGTGTCGAGCATACGGTTCTGCTTCTGCGCCGCCTGATACGGCGCAACGCGCTCAAGGCGCTCACGTCATGATGAACACGCGTGCTCAGTTACCGTGGATTCGCCATCCCAGCAGTTCGCTCTTCAAAAAACTCGGCGATCACGGAAGAACGACACTGGGCGCTGCCTCGACCATGCGAAGCATTTCCCAGTGGCCACATGGTCCGCCTGGCTCATCTTCCGACCCACACGAGTGAACGCCACCTCAGGCTGTCGCGATGACCGTCGTACCTCAGAGACTCCAACTATTGACACGTACGTCTATAGTCTATCACAAAGCGTGTCATAACATGATTTACACTGATTGGCTCAGTGCTGGATCGCTCTCCCTCCGCAGCGTCGGGCTCGACAACCCTCGCTCCACACGACTCTCCTCGGTTCCAACCCCCCCTTGGACAGACACACTCCGGCCAAGGTCCACCTCCGGTCCATCCTCTTCCTCTTCTTCGCCAGGCTCCACTTCTCCCCCGTTTCCCCCGCCCCGCCGCATCCGTCTCGCATAGAACGTCCGACTTGCCGTCGCGTTCGAGAACAGCGGTAGCAGGTACCGCTCATCGATCGCCTGGAACCACTTCCCGTCTTCGTTGCGCTCCCCAGCTCCTCCAGTGGGTGAGGAACCCCCTGGACCAGCTCCACCTACCCCGCGTCCCGCGGGGGCCGATGATGTAGAGGCGAGCGGGAGTACCTCGCCGTTGTCCGAGTCATACGAGTCACTCGACGCGGCGGAGAATACAGACCCAGAGCGCGCCGGCGAGAACGGCGACTGGGTCGGGGAACCCTGGTGCAGCGCACTCCTCCTCGGGCTCTGGTGTTGATTTTGCATATGGTGGTTGTAAGTTCGTGACGAGAGCGCGTAGTGCGTGCCGATGCGTGCCGCCGCACGGTTGTACCCCCCGTAATCCTCTGGCACCCGCTGCCACGCGGGGTTGCGGCGTCCGTGTGCTGGCTCGTCATCGTCGCTGCTTGTTGCGCCCTCGTCCTCTATCCCCATCCGTATTCCAAGCACCTCGAGCATCCGCGCGGACGTCCCACCAAAGACAACGACCGTGAGGACGACAACGACGAGCACGGTCGTGCGCAGCGTCAGCGCATTCTTCCCTTTGAACCCAGCCGCAAGAGCGACGCCAACTGCACCGCGCAGTCCGGCCCAAAAGAGCATCATTTGGTATGCGTGAGGGAGCTCTTCACTGCGCTGACCGCGCGCGTGGCGCTGGAAGAGGTTAATCAGCTCGGAGAGTGGGAAGACGGCGGCATAGCGCGTAAAGATGACAGCGACGGTCGTGATTGCGATAAAGAGCGGCTTCACGTATGACGTCACTTTCTCTCCAGACGGTGGTGAGGTAAAGAGAGACATCCCAAGATAGATAAAGATGAAATTTTCGGAAAGCTGCGCGAGGGTGCCGAAGATGTATTTGGACGCACGTTGCGTGCGACGAGACATGGTGTGATAAGCATAATGTTTGAGCGTGATTCCGCAAAAGAGGAGCGATACAATCCCAGACATGGACAAGCCATTGGAGAAAAAGTAGCAAGTGTATGCACATAAAGCCACCAGGCAAGATTCGATGGAAGGGAATACCGCAAGGGAAGAATGCTTGAGGATCAGTGACATGGCAAGGCCGAACGCGACGCCCAGCGCCATGGACACGCTAAAGGAGAGGAGAAAAATTCCTGTCCCGTGAAAGAGTGACGACAGATAAATTTCGGTCCCGTGAAATTGGGACAGCGTCCTTTCAACCGAAATGGTGAGCACGACAGGTATGGGCGGAAATCACAAGACCACGCACTCATACATGACGATGCTGACGGCATCATTGAGCAAACTCTCTCCAAAAATGACGGTATAAAGCTTCGGATCGACTTTGTATTGCTTGAATATGGCCAGGATTGTAACTGGGTCCGTCGCGGATAGAGTGGTCCCGAACGTAAGGCATTCGAGTAGCGTGAGTTCCAAGGACTCGATGCCAAGGACAGACCAAATGTAAACCAGCACGCTGTTACGGCCGCAGTGGTAAGCTCGGAGCCGCCTCTCCGGACATCTCCCTCGCGGACGTACCCAATGCCGACAGCCGAGATGAAAGTGCCGAGGAACGCGAATGTCAGAATGGAGCCAAAGTTGCGAAAGAAGCTTTCCTGATGGGCAACAACGGTTCGTTTTACAGTTGCGTACGCGAACAACGACGGAGCTGGAACGCACCTGCTTCAGCTCATAGCCAGAGCTCAGGATGATGGGTGGAAGGAGGAGGTTGAAGAAGAGCGTGTGCTTGAAAGTCTAATCGTCCAAGACGGGATCAGAAGTCGGCACGGGGAAAAGGACAGAACGCGACGTGGCCAGATGTATGCTCCCTTCTCTAGTCCAGCACCGTCGCAACACTCACCAGCATTTCTCTGATCAAATGCCCCGGTGCGATGCGGACAATGAACCCAACGACCATGCCAGCAACGATGGATACGACCGTCTCATGAATCGCGCGTATTCGTTTGATTTGTAGGTAATAAGATGTCCAGAGAGATAGAATAAGCAGAAGACAGACGAGGAAAAGGGACCAGGATGAGTAGAATTCTTCCTCCTCTGGAATGGATGGAGGCGCGGTGGATGAGTCGGCGGCGGCGGCGGCGATGGTGGGAGAGCCAAGGTGAATTGGCATGGCTCTATCACCCAAGTATGAGAGAACGAGGGGACTGGCAAGGTAGAGCAGCGAACCGAATTGATGACTAAGCATCCCAAGAACTCCCACCCCAGGACACACCGCACCGCAGGCTCAGGTCTTTCTCTCTCCCTCTCAGCTTTTCATCCTACGTAGTTCAGATGAGCACACGGAAACACACAGCACCCAGGTGCGCATGCGGAACACCGTTTCAACTCTGATTCGGCTTATGAACCGAACCAATTCTTAGGATCCAGCTCTCAATATCCGTTTCACTTTCATATAAGCCGAGCCATATGCTTGAGATCGCGCCCAGGCACACAGGGTCTCGGGGTACGCAAGCAATCCTTCACAAATGGAGCTCTGGTCGAGAATTGGATTTTCGCTTTCGCGTGCCTCATCGCTTACATGTATTCGTACGCCCATCACTCGTTTGATTATGCGTGCGAACGCGATCAAGTAGAAATCCTATCCACTCTCACCCTGAAACCTAAAAACGTCCTTTTCATCCCCTCTCGCTCTCACCTCATGTCTAGACACTAATCCCAAGACTTGACAAGAATGGACGGATTTGACTCTGATCCGAAAACCCGATGAGCGCCTTGACGTCGGGCTCCGCGCTCAGCAGCCGAGTGAACTCCCCAGCGACGTATAAACGCACATCCCCGGCATGAGCCACCAGATCGGGTGGTGGTGTCGCGGCTGTGGCGAGCTTCGAGTACGCTGCTTGGTACCCGACAGACTGCTCTTCGAGGTCTACATCCGTCACCCCAGTACCGCCATCCTCTACCGTTGTGAAGGCCTTTGGTTCTTTAAACAGCCCCACGAGCCGATCCACCAACGCGGGCCTTGATTCTATCAGCAGGACGATTCACAGGCGACGGTGAATGACTTACCAAGTTTTCACGTTCGGCTCTTTTAATGAGAGCGTGGATTGTGTGAGAAGCCGGGTTAAGCCAACAGCCGCCACCTTGCGATCCTTCACCGTTAGTAGAGCTGTTTGCGGTAGGACAAAGTTTGCCACAATCTGGGACCACAGTCTGCGCAGCGACATGGTCAGTTCAGTAAACGAGGTCTTGAGCTCAAGTCGTACCCTGGTTGGACCTCGTCCACGGTTTGGATAAGATAATCCGGAGTAAGGCCATTGACGTTGATCGCGAGCATGTAAAGCAGAAAGTACGCAAAATAGTAGACGTAGCTGTTAGTTTTGTTCTGCTGCATTCGCGTGAGCAGCGTTACGATGATCTGACGGAAATACGGTTGAATTGAATTCCTACGAAACTCGTGCAGTCTGTCACCACGGCAACATCAGGATACAAAAGTGTGGTTGCTCACTCACAGAGGTACGTAGAGCATGACACTCTGCAAGAGCTCGAAGCCCCAGCCATCGTTCACTTTGCTTGGCACAAGCCTTTGTTGCACGATTCCTAGCACTGGGATATGTTGATTTCCTTCGACCATCGCCTCTGTGTCGCACGCGAGGAAAGCGCGTAACAACGCAACAAGTCCAGGGATGGAGCCTTTTTGGGCCCATATCACAGGTTTGATAAGGAAGGGGAAAAGGGCGCGATAGTCAACCGGTACGCCTCTGTGCAGTGTAAGCATTTGCGCAAGGATCTGGAAAACATAGGGTATAAATTCTGCAACGCGGTTTTAGTTTCCCTTGTAAAAAATCAAGCAACTACGCACGATCAATGTCTCCTTGTAGGATGTCTGTGAAAGGTGGAAAGAGCGCAGGCTCAAAAACTGATATTGAATCAGGTAGTGATCCACCAATGAACCTATTGAGCCTGCTGTCAGAGTTTAGGTGTGTGGGATAGATACCGGACCCGCCGAATAAGCCCTGATATGCTCTCGAAAATGTAATGATCAAAATTCGGATTGCTCGGGTTTTTCGCGATAGCCCTGAGGATAGACACGAGATGCCTTAATACATCCGCATAGCCTTCACCTAGTCCTTGTTTTGCTGTGATGATTACCCTTGCGACACCTAGCTCAAGAGGCACAAAGTTGCGTTGGGGCTCGCATCACTCCTGGGATAAAATTCGGACGCACAACGCATAAGAAAATCATTTTCCGCGACTCTCTCGGGGGTTGGGTTTGCTTCAATCTTGGTGAGGAGGGCGTTCAAGAGTTGAAGAGCGAATGGTCGAACATCTGAGGATGAAAACCTGCAGGTAGGGTGAAAAGAATAAAATGAGAGTGACCAGCCTGACGAGAGGAACGTACATAAGCACCGTAGAATCTCCCACGCGCATAGACAAAATGCGGTCGAGCGCCACGGCTGCGTAGGTATATACTACGACGTCATTGGAGTCAAGACGACTCAGAAGGAGCGGTAACACAGAAACCAATTGCTCTTTTGTGAGCTGTCGAGAAAACGGATTAGGCAGAACGGCAACGCTTCAAGAAAAGACATACAACGTACTTGATAGCGGAACGAGTAGAGGTACCGGACAGCATCGACCTGAAGGACTGGGTGGACCTCGCCTGCGCCTGCCTGAAGATCGATAAAGATGTTATCTGCAAACCACTGTACGATGTTCACGTTCGGGTTTGTGGCCGTCACACCTTGCTGCAGATGCGTCAATTGTCATGATCCGACTGGGCGTGACAGGAATGGGGGACTATACACGTACCGCTAGCGTCCCGCTGCGCGTCGCGACAGCTTCGAAAAGATACACGGCAGCGTCCTTACTCTTCCAGCTAAACTCCCCGCCTTGCGCAGCCTCGAGGAGGGCTCGAGAAATCCACTCGAACACGAGCGCGGTTGTCATGAGTTCGCTTTCAGGACCAACTCCCGTCAAAGCTTTGACTACGTCAGCCGCTGCCTGACGCGGCGTCGAAATCTCGGAGACCTGCAACTCCCCTCTGACGTATTCGAGAGGAGTATCTTCAAAGGCTTCGACATCATGTGCACGAAGTGCAAGGTTTGGCACCACGACACCAGCGATAAGCCCTTGAATCGTGTCGCGCGTCTCGAAGATGCCGCGATAAGCGCCTGAGCGGATCGCAGTGGAAATGAAGCGGAGGGATTGGGACACAAGCTATGGATTGTTTGCGTAAGCATGAAAGGTGTTGGACGTGTTTGAGAAGGAAGGTGTAAATACCTGGTCGTACGCGATACCGAGTTGCTTTCCACCGCCAACGAGCTCCCAGACTTTCTTGACGAAGGCTCCAATCGAGTTGGAGCGTGAAAGCATCTCAGGGTACAGTTTGACGTATAGCTGATACACATCAATTCGCGTGAGAGAAAGAGCCGAGGAGGAGGCATACCTCTGCGATCTCGAGGACGGCCGTGCGGATCCTAGAAGGAATGGAGGGCGTAGGTTCATCTGCCTGAAACGACTCAGTTCCGGTCGTGGCACGAGCACAAGCTGGGGATACACACATCGGTCTGAAGTTGAGGTGGATCCCATTCCATAAGCTGCATAAAGTATCCTGTCTCTGCAGCAAAGAATACTTCGTGGCCATCCTCGAATTCAGGTGCGAGATCTTGGCAGGTGAGATCGTAAAACAGCTCTACTAATACGGCCATGGTTTGGGCGAGCAGGTAATCTGGAGAGGCCAGCAGTCGCGAAATTGTTAACTGGAAGAGCCTGAAATAAGGCGCAAGGAACTTGGAGTGGACCAATTTAATGATGGACCAGAACGCGTCTGAGCGGGCTTGGGAACGCCACGAACGGAAGATGGAGTGTGCCGTTTCCAAAACGCCAAAGATGATGTTAAAATCGTCGCTGTTGAGGGATTGAACGACTTGCTGCCAGTGGCATGGGAATGAATGAAAAAGGATAAGAAGCAGGCTTTTGACGCACATCGATGAGATCCGGCCAACGTTCGGGGAAGTCAAGTTCAGCTATGAGAGAGACAGACTCGGCCATCTGTGCACGGATAGCCTTTTCACTTGGGGAGGAAAGTGCGATCATCGCAGGAACAAGTCGGGGCTTGAGGGTGTCTTTGTCAGAGATAGAGATAGGGTATTCATCCTTGGGAGGTGTTAGAATGGTATATGAAGAAAAGAGACTGCCCTAGGGGACATACATCCTCTAGCCATCTAAGTTTCACTGAATTTTTGAGGTACACGCTAGCTGCCAGACGTACGGCGCCATCGTTAGCAGGGTCTAAGACGAATTGGAGAAGGTGGACGACAAAGGCCGGTTGACGACTGTAGGCTGCAAGAGAGAGCTCTGCATTCTTTCGTGTCTGGGGATTGAGTGAATCCAAGAGAAGTCTTGGGATGTCCGCCATTGGGCTTCAGTTGCTCGCCGTATTGACGACGGCCACTTTGGCTGGCTGGCCTGGCCGGCCTGGCAAGGGCAACGCGTCTGATCACGTGGGTATGATGTCACCAGGGGTTGGCTGAGCGTACAATATTTAAGCGGAGATCCCAGTCAGCACTGATAGGTACGTACTGTCACCACACCAGCGATGCAATTGATAACAATACACGTGACCGTCGGTCACGTCACTGGCCTACTCTCTCACTCCCCCCGTCCTTCGATTATTCTTTGCAGGTGGGTCTGCAACGGGTGTTTCGGATATAGGCGGGGACATGCAACAGATGAGACACTCAGAGTAAGAATCGGTGGATTCGCGAGGGATGGCCGTTGCCTGGCGCGCTTGTATTTGTACATGTTTACCTGTTTTCTCAGCGTCAGCGTAGAGAGCAAGCCAAGCCAAACGGCCACTCATATCTTCCTCGACGACGACAACGACGACGGCGACAACAGCAATACGACAAATTCAGTGTCAGCGACGGTGGAAATCCTTTTTACCCCATCGCGTTGACCCGTCACCTCATGAAAAACGATGCAACTGAAGCCGCCCTCGGTCTGCTTAATCTCGCAGACGCGGCCAAACAATATTCGACCATACCTTCGAAACGTGCAGCCCCGCAAGACGACGAGCAGCCCCATGCAGCCGGTTCAGACACTATCAACTGTATATGCGGCTACTCCTTCGACGACGGCTTTTCAATCGCCTGCGATGACTGCTCCCGTTGGTGCCATGCTGCTTGCTTCGAAATCGTCCAAGGTGGTGTGCCGGAGGAGTGGAGGTGCTGGATATGCGCACCTCGGCCTGTTGATCGTGAACGTGCCGTTCGCCTTCAAACACAGCGGAAGCATGATGCGATACGAGCAGAAAGTGAGAAACGGAGGCGACAATGCAGCCCTGGTGTCGACCGCAAGCACCGCCGTCAGAACGCCCTTGCTGTCGACAGCCACAATTCCAGGCGTAAGCGTCGCGCGTCGGTCAACGTCCAACCTATCGGTGAAGATGAGCATGTCACTATTGATGAGCCTTGGATGCATAGCTATTTCCCTATTTTCCAGGATATCGTGACTCACCACCAAGTGAAGGACAACCTTCGTAGGCAGGCAAAGCGATGGCGTGGTGTCTCCGCGTTATCGGACCCTCCTTTCCCTCCAGGGCCCTTCGATAAATCTCCTGTAGTACTATCAACCCCCCCTTCTCCATCTCAAACGTCCATCCGTCCACTCCCACACTCGTCCTTTTCTCACCCCATCCTTTCCTCTCACACGAACCCGTCCGTCCTTCCCCCGTCCTATGCCGTGCATACAGTCCAGTCTATACCATCCTCAAAGTTCATCACACCTTACACATCCACCATCATCCCTTCCTCTGCCTACCTCTCGGACCCTCTCAATGCTTATGCGCACCATGGCATGCCAAAACCTTTCGTGCATCTCTTTGGACCGCCCCTCGATGTCGCCCTCGACGCCCGGATCACCGGCAACGAGGCTCGCTTTGTGCGCAGTGGTTGTCGTCCCAACGCCGTCCTTCGCCCCGTCATTTGCCCACGCGCCAGGGGTGATGTCGAGTATAGTCCCACGTCCAAGTGTGCTGACCCCGACATGTTAACGTTCGGCGTCTTTGCGCTACGTGACATCAAAGCAAATGAAGAGGTAGTTCTTGGTTGGGAGTGGGATGATGGAAATGCCGTTCACCACCTTCCCGCACTCATCGAGACCCCCCACTTGTTCGAGTACGCGGTGCTAGCCACTTTGCTTTTCATTCATGTTTGATCATCATCTCCGTTTACAGGGTCCACCATATCAATCGCATTCGCAGCCAAATGGCTTCTATGCTACACGCCCTCAGCTCTACCTTCACCACGTGTGCATGTGGTTCCAAGGCCAAGGACTGTGCCCTTAACCTCATGGCCGAATTTGTTGACGGGCGTCTTCCCACCTCAACTGCATCCTTGTCGCAACGGCCTGATGACTCGAGCGGTGTCGACAAAAGACCGCTTAAGATTGACCTCGGGCCCCTCGTTGGTGCACAACGCGGCTTCCGCGCTCGTGAAAGGTCCCCACTTAATGGTGGCATGAACGGTGTCGAGCTGATCTCTAGGATCCCGGCTGGGTCCGGATCCCCCGGTTCCCGTGACGCTCTCTCAAAAGGCCGTCATCCTCCGTCAAGTAAAATCAAGGGTAAATCTCCGGTGGTCCAAGTAATATCTGTGACTACATCACAGAATCTAGCGAATGACCTGGCGGAGGAGAGACGTACTCAGGTCACCAATACATCACCGCCCACAACCTGTAATCAATCAGAGGAGAAACGTGCTCAGGACGTTACTAATTTGTTTATCACACCAGAGCCTAGTCCATCCGCCCGTGGGCACGACTTGCGAGGTGCTGTTGGCGTTCCAATGTATCGCTCCCCGTCGCCCTCAGACTCGGATCCTCAGCCCCATTCAGAGAATGAAGAACAGATGCCACTCAGAATGCGAAAACGCTGGATCCATCGCAGTACGGAAGGTCTCCGCTCTGCTTCACCATGTCCTTCACCATCTAGCAGCAATGATAGCCTGGGTAGTGTGTTGGATGAAGGCCAAATGGGATTGGAGTCTTCAGGTTCGCATGCGAAGTGACCTCGATTTATTCCCGTCTGACGCGCCTACGGTTCAGATGCGAAAGATATGCCCCCACCCCCCATGCCCGCAAACCTTGACCCAACTACGGTTTCATCGATCCCGCTCCCTAACTCCCCGCGCGTTTTCACCAGCAAACTTTCATCTCTTTCTCCGTTCTCCAGCGCCCAACTGCCTTCCCCCCAGGCGTCGCCATCTCCCTCTACTCCATTTGCTAACTTATCGTTACTATCGCCGACGGCTTCATATTCATCCAACTCCTCTCCTCTTTCCCCTAAGTTATCAACTTTGTCATCTTCTTTGTTATCAACCATTTCGACGTCTTCTCCCGATGCAGAGTCCTCCAAGCCAATGCAGATGGATGTGGACAAGAATCCTCCTAATTCAGATTTTGACCCATGCCTTCCCTCGTGGGATATCCGTTCGCCATCGCTACAGACCCTTGCTCCCTCTGAGCCTCTCAGACGGGTACAGTCACCCCCGAAGAATCAAGTAACTTCCCCATCTCCTGTTTCGACCTCACGGCCTTCCCTGGCCGCTCCGGAGTCATTGGTAGATTCCGATTCACCTCTAGCACAGTCGCCTCCGCTCGTGACTTCAAAATTACCACCATCCCCTCCTCCACCTCCTCCAGTTGCAAAAGTCAAAATGTCCTTGAAGGATTTTGCGATGCGGAAAAAGAAGCAGCGTGAGGAGGAGCGGGCACGGGCAGCGGCACAGCCGCCGGAACCTGCAGGTACAAAGGGGGGATATGTGGGTTGCGCTGATTCCGATCTACCCATCGACGCAGCAAGTAACCTGAGTGTTACCTACGGCGCAGGCCAAGCAATTAAAGCGGAAGTCGCTACCGCTACGGCGCCCACAGAATTTGCCGTGGCAATGGACGACGGCGTTAGGGAACCGACCGTCTTGCGTGGACCAATCGACCGCGTAGATTCCGAGTCAACGAATTTGTACCACTTGCCTCAGATAAACGGGGTACACTTTGACACTTCGCTAGCCTCTACACTGGTCGAAATCGCGCACACCATTTCTCCTGGAAGGGGATGCCAGTTGCAAGACAATGTGGGTGCCGTGAAGGGTTCAACACCGTTGACACATGGCGTAATATGTAATGGCGACGGAGGCGGACATCTGAATAGTGTTTCTCCGCGCTCAAGCCGGACACCGTCACCCTCCCTGACGGAGAGCGAGGATGGCGAGGCAGGAGGTGGGATGACACGTGGGATGCCACCAACCCAGCCACGGTCGTTTGCTGTCAACGCGTCTCCGGTGCATTCATCTAACCCCCATCCGCATCGTCTCCCGCCCTCATCTACATATCGTCCCGGTTCGTCGTACATACCACCGTCCATCCCGCCTTCGGTGCGTCCGCTTCCGAGCGGGCCGCGTGCCCTGCGGGCTGGTATGGGTGGGCGGGGGTACCCTCCTGGGCATTTCGCTGGGGTGCCACGTGGACCGTCCGTAGACCGCGACCGAGACCGAGGGTGGGCAGGTGTAGCACGCGGCAGGGGCCGAGGTACGACCAGTTCATGGGGGCGATGAGAGCATCCCCCACCTACTTTCGTTTCTGAATAGTTACCCCCTTTGGTGCATGTCGGTTTTTTTCTCCCTCTCGGTCATTAGTGTTACGTTCGTGTTCATCGGGACGTGCTGGTCGACAGTGGTTGTGTAGTAGTTGATAAGATGACCGTGTACGTGTATTCTAGGTGCGATTATACTACAAGTAGTTGCTATTTGCTAAACCCACGTCTGTCCTCTCAACCACGATATGCTCTCCCTCGTTCGCTCTTTCGTTCCACCCACACCCACCCTTTCCCGCTCGCTCGCTCGGCGTGTTGCAGCTCTTCACACACTCCCTGACCTTCCCTACGCCTACAATGTAAATTTCCATGCGTGTCTTCGACAGTCTCGCCGCTGACGTTTGTTCAATTCCGCTAGGCCTTGCAGCCGCACATCTCTGCCGAAATAATGGAGCTTCACCACTCCAAGCACCACCAAGCCTACGTGAACGGTCTCAACGCTGCCGAGGAGGCATATACCAAGGCCCCATCAACTCGCGAGAGGATCGCCCTTCAGGCAGCTCTCAAATTCAATGGCGGAGGTAAACTTCCTCTTATATTCCACTCGCATCCCTGCCCTTTACTTCCCCTCTTCCTTCGGTCTATAGGCCACATAAACCACTCTCTCTTCTGGAAGAACCTCGCCCCCGTGAAGCAAGGTGGCGGCCAGCTCAAACACGGCGGGCTGAAAGCTGCGCTCGAACGCGACTTTGGCTCTGTCGACGCGTTCAAGAAGCAGTTCAATGCGACCACTGCCGCTATTCAGGGCAGCGGTTGGGGCTGGCTCGGGTATAATTCCAAGACAAAGAAGCTCGAGATCGTGACGACGCCAAACCAGGATCCTTTGCTCAGTGCGTCCTGCCTTCGTTTTTCTTTTTCTTTCCATCGTTGACCGAGTCTCAAGCGCACGTCCCTATAATTGGTATCGATATTTGGGAGCACGTACGTGATCGTTCGTTCTCCTTGGCTTTTGAGATACTGACTTTTGAGAGTTTATATCAGGCATTCTATCTCCAAGTACGCTGCTTTCTTCCTCGAAAACATGTGCTAACGATTTGTCTCAACCTACCAGTACAAAAACGTCAAAGCCGACGTATGTCCCTTCTCAACGCCTCACCCAGTGTAACGATTGATCACCTTATTTACGTAGTATCTTTCCGCTATCTGGAACGTTATCAACTTTGACGAGGCCGAGGCTCGCTTCGCTTCGGTTGCCTAAGTCACGCTCATCGAGCCTTGGGCGTAGTGCCAGATATGGGGCATATGAAAAGTCATGTTTGCACTTCTCTCTGTGCTGTGCCGTGATACATCGCCAGCTGTGCAAGGTGCGGGGATTCGCTGTAACCTGTAGACAGTGCGCGATCGTTGTCACGCCAGACTATGGACATGTTTTTTCAAGTGCGCATGCACTGTTCGAAGAGTTGATCTGGGACTAGTGCTCTCAACTTTTGGATGAAATCGTCTAAGTGTATCCATTCCATCCCAGCGAGAACTGTGCCCTCGTGAAATACGCGTATAAAGCGCGTTTCCTGGACCTCCCAAATCTGCGCGGGTGTATGAGACAGGAATCAGAGAGTACGTTTCCGTGCACGTGCCTCAAAAACAATCTCTGACCCAAACGAGGGCCACCGGAGAGGGACGGCGCCGAGCCCAGCGAGGAGGCGTACGAGCGTCCCGTCATGGCCAATGTGGAGAGCGAGGCGATGTGTCGGCTCCGCGAGAGCATCTGCTAGCTCGGCGAAGAACGCACCTTTGAAGGAAGAGAGATGGGTCAGAAGAATCATTGGGCCCTTTTATTTTTCTTTACCGAATGTGAGCGAATTGTATGTCGACGCGTTTCGAGCTGCGTTCCAGATGTAGCTGCAGACATCGACGTATTTAAACGTGTGTCTCGGCTAGGAAACAACACGCACTCGTATTCAAAATCACCGATTGCGAATACGGAGGCTGCGTCGGCCTCGGACACGCACGTACCCGCCGCGTTGCATGGGAGGGGATGCCCATGACACGTTCGTGCGCTCAACGCGTCGAAAAAGTGGTCGTCTTGGAGGAAACGTCCGTGAGCCAGTTGTGGCGAGGACACACGATGAAATGTGGGGCTTACACCAGCTGGCCCAGGCGTCGAGCCCGGCAGTGCCAAAGACGGCGTCAAGGCGCGCCTTGAGTGCCGCATTCGCCCGCAGGTGGTCTGTCCACGCGGGAACGGCCTGGAACCTGGCGCGGACCGCATTCGCAGCTGGACACGGGTACGCCGGTACGAGCGAGTCAATCTAGAGTTTGCGCGGGGTCCGTCAGACATTGTAGCCTCTCACTGGCCGAGGCAAGGGAAGGACGAACGGAAGCGGGCTGAGTGTACACGGTCCACGGTTGGCCCGCGACGCTTGGGTCCATGGCGGCCAGCATCGCTCCTGCGACCTGCATCGTGCGATCCTCCGTCGACGTACGAACCCAAATCTCCGCGGGGTCGACCGCGGAGAGAAATCCCAGGCGGTCGTGGTAGAGTTCCCATAGATCCTGTCGGTTTGGAAGCGCGTATCAGTTGGCTTTTTTTGTTTTGTTTTGTTCGGGAGAGCGCGAAGGAGCAGCGCACTTTTCCATGCTGCGATGCGTCGAGAAGTCCACCGGGAGTCAGTTGTCCGGCGTCGCACGTTCCGGACCAGATCGTGGATGCGAATGGGTGGTTTAAGGGCGTCGTCGCGTCGTGCGCGATGGCGGTGCCACCGAGATCGTACGTGAGCTGTGTCGCATCGGAGCAGATCCACCCTGTGGGATTGAGCACACGCTCAGAGGGCGCGAGGTTGTCTGGTGTGCGCTATCGCCGTCACAGGTCAGTTGCGCAGTCATCGCTTGAATCGGCGGTTGTGTTGAGGAGGCGTTACAAACCTTGTGGTGTCGCATGATGACGGAAACATGCACGAGATGGCCACCGTTGGAGGTTATACTAGACGGGAGCTCATAGTGCGCGGTGTTGACGTGAGGCGCATTGCAGAAGTTGTAGGTGTTCCAAGGGAGCGTGAGCGGGGTATGGGAGGAGTCGTAAACACCCGATGCAGACGCAAGTTGTTCGACGGTACTCCGAGTGGTGGGCCCGCAAATAAGAAACAGGACAAGCGCGATACTATGAAATAGTCGGGGCGGAGGCATACAGATGGCAGAGGACAATGCCGCTCAAAGTAAGGCACGTCACTTGCGTTCTCAAAGTTGAACAAACGTTTCCTAACACCAACCCCAAACCGCCAACGATGGGAATGGGGGGTCAAGAACAAGCCTCTAATTGTGAAACGGGCAACTGCTCCCAAACGTGTACTACATGATGACGTAGAGAACGAGAAGACTTGTGGCGTGTAGTACTAGATTCACCGCAGCTTGGCAAAGAGCTTTGGGGCGACTTCATTCTAGAAAAGATGTTAATACAAAGCAACATGAGATGGCAGCACACCTACGTCGACACAGTGCATCATACTTGGAATAAAGGGTGAGAAACGCGACGTGAACACGCAATGAAAAAAGAGACATACTGGACTAGGGAGGTGGAGTGACGAGGATCGAGTCAAAAGTTCAATTCAGCGATCAGTTACATGAGAAGGACGTACACCTGTGGATGAGATGCCATTATTTACGACCGTAAAGATGAGACTAGGATGCAACATACATTTCTTCAACACAATCCTCATGCTTGAAGCCCTTTCCAGACTGGACTTTCTCTTGGCAATGGTGAAAGTGCTGCGTAGCAGACTTGCATTTTGGTGACTCTTGCGCCTCTTCACGCAACTTGGGGTGGATCTGCATATCCAGGAGGCCAGCTCAGCGGACAAACCTCCGAAATGGCTCAATCCACACACATCTTCGGGCTCTTCTTCTTCTGCCTCTGCCTCTGCCTCTGCCTCTGCCGCTACTTGTTCCTGAGGTTCGGTGTCAGGAACTTTTTCCTCGGGAACATCTGCGTATATGGTTCCTATCAAGGAGGGGAAGAACGAGGAGATGTTCATGATAGCGCGGCTGACACCGGACATTCTTGGTCGAACCAGCGGATTGACACGTGGAGGGAGTTGCCGAGTTTGGGCGGAGATGTGATTGATTCGAAATCCATCCTGCTTCGCTTCATCCATCCACTATCATAACTGGAGGTTAACATGCTACTTGACAGTTTATGGTATGCCAATCACACCAATTGTTGGTACAAGTGGAACAAGGCCTCGACTTTGTAGGCGTGCCTGCCGCATGGCTTCATGGTCATGACATCCCTACACTCATACCTTGAAGGTTTCGCTTCCGTTGAATTTCCGACCCCGGAATGTACGACAGTACGACATCCATCAAATTGTTGTAGTGGGACAAGGGTTCTGGCGAGGTTCCCTTTCTTTGCGTACCAAGCGGACCTCATGCAAAGAATTTCCCGTCTACGCCCATCCGTCGGTGACTTTTCGCCAAGACAGATCAGCCAAGGCGCTTAGATGTGACGTTATCGAAGCGGAAGTGGCCCTGCCCCGAATTGCTGAGGGCTTGAAGCTCAACAAAGACAATGCCGAGAACCGCGCCGATAACGGTTGAACGAGTTGTGTGGTCGTTCAGCTGCGTCGTCTTCATCGCGCTCTCCCAGTGGGAAGGATGTCCAACGGGATTCCCGCATATGTTCATGTTGTTTTTCGATTGTACAGATTGCAGCATGCAGGTACTATATGGGCCGGATGAAGTCGAGTCGTTTATTGACCGTATCGTCCACGAATAGCGTACGCTGCGATCTCCGAGTCCTGGTGCGGAACTCAACACGTTGCCCGTAACATTCAGACTTTCGGCGGTACACCCCCAGCGAAGGACAACGCACGGAGAAGAAAGGCGCACTGGCCAACACTTGACGAAATTCAAATGGCTCGAGTAAAATTGTTATGGCTGAAGTGCCGGCGATAGGCTGCGTCGCGTAAGTAAGTGTAGGGATGGTTGCGTTGCGTAATACGGTGCGAATCATTGGCCGCTCGGCGCTCATTGACGAGATTTGGTGGTCGTGCGGTCGGGAAAGGGTGATTTGACCGTTGGCACGTCACATTGACAGCCCTACAATACATCCAGCTGGAGTTGTGCGGGGCAACGAGTCGTTGGTTTGGATGGGAATTCCGTATCAAAACGGTGCCCTGGGGCTGTCCGATCGCATCATCAGATCGTCGGACTCTGCCGTAATATCTGAGGACTGGCTGTATGGATGAGTCAGCAATACAACAGCCGAGCTTCTTGCTTTTTCGTCGCCCTTTCCTTTTCGCCTTTTTTTTTTCAGGCCGAGGGATTCTGAGAACCCCGTTGTCCACAATGTCGCAGGAGTGCGGATGCAGCCTTCACCCCGGACCTCTTGCTTCCTTCCGACGTGTCTCAGTTAGTCATCGCGTACCGCTGATATCCATCACTACAGTACATCCCTGCAAGCCGCGCAAGGTTCAACGCGCTCGCTACCAGGGGTCAACGGAGCCTTCATTCGGAACGTTTGAAGTTATGTCTTGCCTTTCCCCCCTTGCTTGGATGAGAGCAAATTTTTGCAACGCATTCAATGGCTCCTATCCATATCCGCTGCTAGCCCATGATATTGTCTGGACACTGGTACGTATCGATGGTTTTCTACGAGCACTTTTTTCCAAGTAGCAATATCATGCTCAGCAATGGAAACACTTCCTCCGTGATAGCACATGCAAATGAGCCTCTTTCTCACCTCACGCCAAAACGCCCAACGAAATTCTCATGGCTATTCCTGAAATAAACACCGTGCTGTGACCTTGGCTCAGCAACGTGGCCATTTCACGTCCAGCTACCGCCATACTTCAGATTACCCTGTGGGAACGGTCGAACTGATATCATTACTTCGTATCCAGTAAATCGGCGGTGGTAGGTGGCTTTTTCATACAGGACTCTTGCTATAAAACAAAATTCCTGCGCTTGTATCTACATCCTCTTTCAACCCGCACGTAAATGTGAAACTTTGTCTCCCACGATCAAAACCTCCGTGCTTGAAAGCCTTGTCCATCCAATCTGGGTAGTTGGCGCTGCTGCTCTGTACGCATCCGCATTTCTCTCTCCATTGCTTCTTTCTCTGCGGCCTTCCTCTGTGCTTCATGTTGGCTCTGCTGCTGCTGCTGTTGCTGCAGCAAAAAAGGGCGCACGATGCCCTCGAAGGTAATTTTGGGGGTCTGAAGGTAGCGATTCAAGGCGTCGCGTCGCGTCTGGGGATCCTATAGTGTAGATGGTCATCAGTTGAGTGCTGGGTCTCCTCTCAGACTACCATCATTTACTGACCATCTTTCCAAAACCCGGCATCCACTCGTTTTGTGTGTCTTGTGTCCGCGCATCGCTTTCCCCCGCGGAGAATAGGGCGGGATAATCCGCGCTCATTGGTGTGGGCAAGCTCTGCATCTCGTCGCCGGCCCTGAAACGCTCCACGCCTGGATCCTCCATAGCAGTAGCTTGAGTGTTAGCGCTTGTCATGACAATGGGCATGGTTTGGGGCGTATTTGAAGAGCCAAGAGAGGAGTCTGGTGGGTGGTAAGACATTTCTAGGATGGGTGCTACGCTACGAGAGTTAGCAGTTGTCCTGTTCTCGTCCTTTTAATGACCCTTCAGGCCAATTCACCGGGGAACACGATGGTGGAACATGTACCCCTTGAGCCATACAATTCATATTTCAGCTGATGTACGTCGGCGCGTGTGACGGTATCCTCGTGCATTAGACAGTAGCTGTATTGATCGAGACATCGGTGAAATGTGGGATCTAAAACGTCTTATTGAATCTAGATCGGAACTGCGGCACTAGTGCCTAGGCTTCACCCACACGGGCCAAACTACTGGGTATTTTTCCGGTGATCGTGGGATCTGAAATTTTGAGACCGCTAAGCCCGAAAGAAAGATATGTCATTACTTGATACTGTTGTGAACCCAGTGCACCCTAAATAAGGCAAAGATATTGTGTCAATTGTGTCATAAATGATAAAATAAAGATTCCGTGACGGCGCTACAGTAAAGATTCGAATCACAAATGCTTCAACGTCACTGCGCTTCATACGCTGCTTACCTCATAAATGCGACTTTGTGACTACCAGGACCTGTTCAGTCCGTTCCAGCACACGTAGCCCACAGTTTCAACGCAATCTGCTTACACAAGCTTACGGAGCTACCAACATTGGAAGTGGGTGGTAAAGTACTTTCGCAGCAGCATCTCCACTTGAGCTATGGATTGATAGCAATGATAAGTGGCGGAGGCTTCTAAATCTAGACGACGTACTTTCCCCGTTCCTACAGACGCCTGGGATGGTTTTCGTACCGACATAATCAGCTGATCAAATCGATCGAATCCATACAGCTGTCGGATGATGCCGATATTATCATGTGGTCACCTATCGCCCAGCGTGCAATCGTATTACTGCAGTGAGAAATTTCTATTCAATAGGCCAGTACGATCTAGTATGCAAGGGAGCAGGCTACCATTGGCTGGGATAGAATGGCTCGAACGAGGTTAAAGCGTGGATCAGCCATAGGTCTCAGGATGTAAGGGTTTTAGGTACGCTCCATATTTATTCTGCACTTTGAGTTTGAGATAAGCGCCTAGCAGTCGTCGCTTGAGGAAGGGGGGGATGAAGTCCCGAACATCCCTACATGAGTCTCGCCCAGCGAATCTCACTTCAGTTGACCGCCATGACTAGCCATTGCCGCTCTCGCGTACTAGTGCGTTCTCCTCATGGCCTGTCAGAGACTTGCACGGTCATAACACGTTCCCTGCCACCAATTCAGTACTAGTAGTATGGAAGCCCTATGTCGTATGTCCAAGCCTCACCACTCTGTTCGAAGGTGCCGTTTCCTTAAGAACAAGGTGGGGAGTTAGCACCATAATGTATGTTCGAGACCAGGGGATTCTGATGACCGGCACGTTTAGTGATCATGGGTGGCT
>JAGFNK010000152.1:0-108910 GCA_025769875.1 Russula earlei | reverse complement strand
CACATGCAGAGTCTTGACAAGGAGGCAATAAGGTCCTCCAGATCCCACTTGAGCTTGAGGTATTCTAACTGAGTCGGCATGCTGAAGGAGTGTGGCGTGGTGAAGACAGATGGCAGGTCGACACAGGCAGTGTGACTGGCGCGGCTGGACTGTGGGTGTGGAGGGCCAAATGTGAGTTGGAAGGGAGTGGTGCAACTGATGTGGCTGAGACAGCAGGTGTGTGGGAATGAGGCAATGGATGGTCAGAATGGAGGTGAGAGGAGCAATGAGTGGCCAGCTGTCACTCCAATCACACTGAAAACAATGTTGCACACCACAACACTTGAGTCAAAAACACTATTGGGCTGCCTCAAGAAAGCCCATGGGTACAACATGAGGGAAAAATAATGGATATAGACCATGATTTTGAGTTGTAATTCATCTAATACACATGTGGAGGTGGCTTGAGTCCAGCTCCACCAATTCTCACTCAAATCTCATGAAAACAATGGGGCTGCCTAGCCCTCATTCAGGCGATTCAGGGACAATACATTTCATATGAATTGAAGCTGTTTTGAGGGAGATATTCATCCCGCATGTTTGAGGGGGTTTCTGCGCCAATTTGAGTGGAATTCAAGCTCCGCCAAGTGTGCTGAAAACGGCAATAAACAAGGGTCATGCCATTGTGAGTATTAGTGGATAAATCGTCGATAGAAGTTGCAAACCCTAGAAATGCTTGTACTTCTGTAACATTGGTCGGAGTAGGCCATTTGTAATGCCTATTAACTTGTCTTGGTCCATGGATATTCGTCCTTGGGAGATATTGATGCCTAGGTAACTAATAGAGGTTTGTCGAAAGCACATTTCTCTGGTTTCAAGTATAAGTCGTGGTCTTGGAGTGTTTAGGACCTTATGTGTCCAGTCATCTAGTTCGTTCAAGGTTTGCGCCATGATTAGTATATCATCTAGTAAACAACCACTCGTTCAGTGGCAATGTATTTTGCTAGGATGGTGTTCATAAAGCGTTGGAAAGTGGCTGGGGGTTGGCAGAGACCAAATGTCATTATCAAGGTTCGAAGAGTCCTAATGGTGTCTTGAATGCTGCGAGGTGTTCATCGCCTCTCTTAGGGATGTTATTGTATCCCCATCGTACGTCAAACTTGGTAAAGTATTGGGCTCCTTGGAGTTTGTCAATTAATTCAGGAATCAAGGTAGTGGTAGCGTCTTTGACAGTTGCTGTGTTCAGGGCTCTGTAGTCTTGTACTGGTCGTAGATTCCTCCTTTCTTTTCTACAAAGAAGAATGGGCTGGCAATAGCTGCTTTTGATGGTCGGATGTGCCTCTTTTCAAATGTTCGTCTAAGTATTCTTTTAGGGCTTGTAGTTCTTGGGAGTAAGTCGATAGATGCCAGAATCGCGTCGGGCGATCCCTGGTTTAGATTGATTGCATGGTCCCATGGTTGGTGAGCAGGAAGGCGTTGGAAGCTTGTTCATCGAAAACCTTTCGCCATTTCAAGAATTGGGCAGGGATAAGTTCGTCTAATGTCTTAGGGGGTGTTTCTGCATTGGCTAGCTTGGTAGCTGTGGTTGATTTGGCTCTTATGCTGATTGTTATTGGGCTAAACGCATCGTGGATTTGTTCGTCAACACATGGGTTCAATGGTCCTTCAGTATCTGGGAAGATTAGTGCAGCAATGTCCGTAAACTCGGGTTCTTCTTCTTCAGGGAAAGTAAGCGCTTGTATTTGGTAATTCCGTTCCAGATGCAGATGCAATGGTTATGCTTGGGTGTGTGGTAAGGCAAGTTCGGGGGCAGTTCCTCAGTGTGATTGTATCATTTGCCCAATCAATATCTGGGTTGTGGTGTCGTAGCCAATCTGTTCCTAAGATAATGTCGTGATCTCCAATGTTAGTGACAAGGAATTCTGCTTGTTCGTCATGAGTGGCGCCTGTGTGCGCTTGAATGCGAAGTCTTTGGATGGTGCTAAAGCGTATTAGTCCATTGGCATTTTGTGTGCCATCTACATTTTGTGCTGGCAAGGGTTTGGTCATAGTTCAGAGGTGCAGGTGGTGTCGTGTGTGCAATTGTTCATGGATTATCATTCCTTCTGCTCCACTGTCAAGCAGGGCTCTTGCACCGATTTCTTTGCCACTTGTCTTCCCCACTAAGAGTAACTTTCGAGGCAATGGAAGGGGAGTGAATATTCTTGGTAAAAACTTTGGGGTAATTGATTTCTCTTTGTATCGTACTGATTTGGACCATGTCCCTTCTCGGTGCAGAAGGGGGTCCAATTAAAAATCCATAGGAGCAGATCTTGGGCAGAGGATCGAGTCTGCAAGTGTTTCTCTCCAAGTTGTCAGTGATGCAACAGGAATAGGTTCTTCTTGTGCAGATTTGATGTTTTCATCCTGGATGGTTGTAGCTCTGACTGTTTGGGGGCAAGATCCTTGTCGTTGGCGTCCTTGGGCTGCTTTCTTTGCTCTACATTGGTTTGCCATATGGTTCTTCTTTCCACAGTAATAACAGAGGTTGTTCTTGCGTCGAAATTCTTTCTCTGCATCTGTGAGAGGTTTCCTTTCACTCCTGGATTCCCAAGGTCCTCCTTGGTACAAGTTAATTTCCAAAGGATTGTCTGATCCTTGAGTGTTTAATCCTTGAGTATGCACAGAGCGTCCTCCTCTGAAGGCCATGGAATTGTATAGGTGGAACAGGTTGTCAAATTCTCTTGCTGCTTTGACAAGGGCTGCAAGTGTAGTTGGTGTCGGCGTGATCCCTAGTATTTTCTGATGTAGGGCTGGGTTAATGTTCTTCCTGAATGCGTACATCTTTGTCCTTTCATCGGTGGTAGCTCGCAATGCATGGTGTGACCATTTCTGATACCATTCATTAAACGGTAGTTTTCCTTGATAATAAGTGTGCATAGTGTTGGCAGAAGCCAATTCTGCTTCTGCAGGGATAAAATGGTCAGCAAAGGCCTTCTTGAAGTTGTCCCATGATCTGTAGTTGGCTACAGTACGAGCCATGGCTTTAGTGGTTTGTTCTCTAGCCCATGCTCCAGCAGGTGTTCCTACTTTAAAGTGGGTTAGTGCAGCAGCAACTTTCTTGCTTTCATCTGTAAAAGAGTCACCATTGATGTAGTAATAATTGGCCAAAGCTGCCCAAACGGCTTCTGCATTGTCAGCTTTTCCATCAAAGGGTTCTGGGGCAGTTCCCACAAGATGAGGATTGCTGGACATTGTAGGGTTCTGGGTTGTTGCGACTGTAACAATTGGTGGATCTGGACCTTGTAACTGGATTCTAGTTGGAGTGAGTGTTCGAGGTTTGTTTGTGGTATGTTGCTAACTATATGCGGAGTGGGTTGTTGAGTATTTCATCGGGTAGAGGGTCCTGGAGTAGCGCTTCGAATGCTTGGTGCAGTGCCTAGGGCAGCGGGAACTTCTTGTGTTGCTCTAGCTGTGAAGTCAACTTCTTTGTTGTTGTAGTAAACCCAATATCTTCTAGAACGGCTCCACTTGACTGGTTTATCTAGGAAGAGACCTGTGAAATTGTAGGGGTTGAATTCTTGAACGTTTTCCACTCCTGGGGGCTGCTGCTTTAAGTTGCTCAGTGGTAGCTTTGTCGTTGTTGTCTTCATATAACCAAGTGTCAGAAAGATTTCCATGGTTGATAATAGATACACCCGCGAATTTCCCTCAGTAACAGTGATCTTGAGTGTTGTAACTGAGGCCTTCAAATAGGAGTGGGATTAGATTTTCTTCTTCATCAGTGATATCTCTCCTAGTGCTCATAGGTCTAGACGACTGTTATAGTCCAATGGCCGTTGTTCCAGGATATGCAATGGTGTAGGCTGGTTTTAGTCGAATAGTATCGGGTCTTCCTTGGTGTCTTCTTAATTGGATTCGGGAATATTCTTCAGTGATGCTGCTTTGTGTTAGAACTACTCAGGTTTTCCACAGATATCCTTCGAATTCTGCTGGAGAGATGGCAAAGTCACTTATTTCCTTGGTGGGGTGTTTGTAAACTATAAAGTGTGTCAGTCGTTGATGCCAAGCTTGGGTACAATAACTCTTGAATTCAATTAACTCTCTCCTTGAACGTGTAGGTAGGTTTAATGCTAAGAAGGATTGTTCTGGTAGATAGTAGTGTAAATCAGTACTTCCTAAGATCGGCACTATCAGGGGATTCAACTAAGGGGTGATGCAAAGGGTTGGGTAGGTATAACAGGGGTAGGAATACGATTGGTAAACAAGGGTACATAGGCGTCAGGAGGGGTAGGAGGTAATGGTCTTTCAACAAGAAATCCTCTTGCGTTGGGGAATCGTTTCTCTCTCAGGGGGGTCGTTGGGATGACGTGCGTCTCCTGTGTCGAGGAGCCAGATTTATCTAATGGGGAGGTGGTAATCACCTGGCATCCACAAGGTAATTCTGTCAGGAGTAGGAGGTGTATCTGGTCGAAAGTTGCACATGCAATACTCTGTTTTGCAGTTACACCTTGCTGTCCACGGACTTTGACTCAGTATTTTCTGTGCTGGCAGACCAACATTCTTGGCTAGTTGGGACAGGTGGTTTGAACCGGTGTGAGGGGTCGAGGGGCAAGACTCGAGGCTTCTAGGATTGCTGGGACAGAATAGTACGCAGGGGGACCAGTATATGAGGCGTCTGGGCTGGTAATTGCCCAAGGTTGATTGTAGTCTGCATCGTATAGCCAAGAGTTAGTTTCCCAATTCAAAGGTGTTGTGTATTCCTGGTACAACAGCAAGTTGGACTATAGATTGATTTTCCCTTTGTATTCTGTTGAGGCGTAGGTGATAGAACTGGACATGTGAGACTATAGTAGCTGATGTATGTCCAAGCCAGTAAAACAGGCGATACCCTGTCCTTAAAGAATTAACGATGAGATGGTGACGTGGCTGGATGATTCTGGTCCAAAGTTTCAGTTCGCTAGAGCACAGGGATTGATAATCAACTGGTTGTCCTTGGATGTTCTTTGCTTGAGCAAGTTGCCAATATAATAGTTGTTGTCATGCTGGTGGCAGGAGTTGACTAAGGGTTTCAAGATATAATGTGTGCTCATCGTGGCTTAGGAGTTGTCCAAATGGTAAGACTTCAAGGAATTCTTTGACAATGAGATGAGGAAAGTCTTTGTGGGGTGGTTCTATCCCTGGTACGTCGTGTAGGTTGGTTAAGGTGGTGACAGGGAATGTGGTGGAGGCCCAAGTTCGATAATGATTTAGGCTCAAGATGGGTCTGGTGATAGCGTCTTCTTCTTCGTCTTCTTCTAAGGTGTATTCTCGAGGCACTTTAGTTAAGGCAAGAAGAAAGGTTTATTCAATCTTTATTGAAGTGTTACAAGGGTGGTTCTTACTTTTTAAGAACCGTGTGCAAGATCTATGGTTTCGAGGACAATACCTCTCAATTATTTCAAGAGGGTTAGGGGGAATACGAGGCATGAAGCAGAAGTGAAGTAACTGTGGGTTGAAGCGTATGGTATTGACTGTATAAGTCAAATAGTGATGTCGGGAGACGCAGTTACTGTTCTCTTTGAAATGTAAGTAACTGTAAGCAAAAGCAAGGTGTCCATCCAAGATGTCGTGTATGATGGATAAGCAAAATGAGCCCTCGTAAGCAGGGCAGTAAATAGCAGGCAAGGTAAGTAGTTTCCTAAACAAAGAAGTATTGAAGATGTATGCAATGTGTCCAAGGGGGAAGTCAGAGTCTGGGGTGTATATCCTGACATTAGAACAAATGCCAAAGGAGGTGAGGCTGTACTCAGTGGCAAGGGCAGTGTTGGAGGGTTCAACTGCAAAAGTGTGGATGATGTGTGCATGAAAGGTGGTGGTGAAGGTGTCTGTGAATGTGCGACGAGTTAACTGGTCTGAGGTAGGGATGCATCCCAGGTAGTCTTGATGATTCAAGTCATGGAGGGGACGCCACTGCTCACGGGAACGATTGGTGGTAGGGAGGACAAAGTACTGGTGTGGATGGAAGCAAAATGCTGTGCAGGGGGGATGGTCAAGGAAGCCTTCACGCAAGGGAGGATGGTCCACTTGCTGTTGCTCATTCTGCACTGGAGGGGGAGTGCCGACAGGGACAAAGTCACCTGGGATAGGCTGGGGAATGCTGGGAGACAATGGTGGGGCTGTTGGGGAGTATAGGATGCTAAGGGGTGAGGATGTGTCAACTGGGTCGATGTCTTCAGTAAGAATGCGAAGGGCGGTGCGTGGAGTAGGCTGGAGTGGAGAAGGGAGACGCAGGGAAGTGGGGGAGTTGGGAGTGGACACTTGTGTAGCGCGCCAGGTCGGGGCACATGGAGTTCAGTGGGCTTGATCTGAGGGCGGGTACGGACAGAGAAGAACAGAGGGGAGCAAGCACCTTGCGCGCAGTTGTTTGGCTTCTTGGCTTTTGCAGGCAGACTGATGTGAGTGGCACAAAAGAGAATCTGGTATTTCTCGAGTCCAAAGAGTAGCTAAGAAGTTTATATATACAGAGAGGCAAGAGGCATGAGACATGATGAAAGGAAGTCTAGACCAAGAGAGATCAAATTATGATGAAAGAAAGGGGGCATAGGGAATAACTCGAAGACGACGCATCGCGGGGTGGCACTTACAGTGCACGTGATTTCGTGCTCAGCCAGATCACATACCTTACACTTGAGCGTTGGCTAGTCAATACAAGAATGATGAGAGACTGTCCAGATGTCAAGACACGTACTGCTGATCCTTTGAGGACTCAGGAGCAGGTGGGCAAGGGTCGGAACAGATGGTACGCGGCATAGGCAGCGTTGAGCAAGAGGACAAGCCAAATGACTAGAATATACCAGATGGGGACTGGTATGTGTTGCAGGAGGCAGAGGCGAAGTGTGGAGGCCAGTGCAGTGAGGGGCTTTAGACAAGGTGGTCATTGAAGAGTACCTTGGAGATGAGAGGAGTCTTTAAACTGAGTGGTCACAGGGGAGTACCCAGGAAGATGAGAGTACCACAAATGGACAGTCTGACAACTGCCATGCTTCATTGGGGCTTATATACAGTGTACAGGGTCAATTACAAAGAACTGGGACTATTCTAGACTCTTTGGTACCATCCAATAGGACTACAGAGGCATAAACTTGCTTGTGTCAAGTTTCAGGCTTACTGAGTGCATTACTGATCATTGTGGAGCGTTGACATCATTATGATGTCACTGTGGAGCGCTTAGTGAGCCTATGAGGTCACTGTGGAGTCACTCAGTCAGCCATGATGTCATTGGAGCCTTGATGATGTCAGATGAGTTATGCAACAGTTTCTAAGAGTTTGTGCCACTGTTTTGGGTTCTTGGTGGCTGGGTGACCATGTGGCTGCCACGTGATGGTTACCCGATTAGGAAACTGGTGCCTGGTCATGTTATAGTGCCTTTGCAATAGCAATATCTTGTACTGCAGGAGGGATAGCCCAGAAAATGGAAGGGAGTTGGCAATGCAAAGTGAGAGAGGTCTCTCTTAAGTGAAATAGGACAATCTATGGCCAGGACCTGGCCTTGGTTCATAACAATCAACACCACACACTCATCATAGTCCTTCTTGTGCAGGCCAAGGATGTCACTCTCTGAGATGAATGATGTATGCAGACTAACTAGCATAAAACTAGTGGTTTACTGGTAACAAGCTGCAGCTTTAGCCTGAGCTGGGCCTAAGCTGGCTGAAAGCCACCCTCATGGCAATGGCCCAAGATTTTGAAAGCCTGAGCTGTTCAAAGCTGGGCCTTAGCTGCGGCTATCAGGCCAAGCCAGGCTGTAACATTGCTAGAGAGAGAGTGTGTGTGTGTGTGTGTATTCTTGAAGGAGAAGAAGGAGAGCTTGAGGGAGTCAAGGTGTTCTTCAGCACATGAGAGGGTTAATGCAGACACCAAAGCTCTTGATTTGATTCCCTAAGCTACTGTACAGGATGGTAGCTACTTAAATACAAAAGTTCTACTCTGGGGTGCTACTCCAAGTCCAAGAGCATGAGGCAGTGAGGTGATGATGTTGGGGGTGAGATGCTATGGGTAGCAAGCCCTTGTGTAGTGTGTTGATGACAATCTGTGTGCATCATCTGTGGACATGTGTGGACATGTTGTGGGCAAGGATGATGTGAGTGATGTCAACAGCAATCATCTTGAGCCATTGTCACTGTCTGCTGACATGGGAGTGGGCAACATGAAGGGATGACATCGAAGGAGGGAGAGGGAGAGGGAACAAAGGGCGAAGGGAGGGAGATGCATAGCACAGGAGGGGGCTGGTACAAGTCCATGTGAGTTTCCCAGCCAGCAGCTCAGACACCTTACAGTGTCCTTCAAAACAACATGCAAATTTACCCCAGAGAGCACACTTGAGTGTCCAGACTGTGGAAGCAATTTCTGAGTTGGCACTGGCAGACAAACAACCTTGATATCCACCCCATGTCAAAGCCCTGCCATGCTGAGAGAGATCAACAAAAAATGTGTACCTGGCCCAAGCCAGAGGCAAAGCCAAATCAGTCACTCCATTCATTTTTCAAGGCCAACGCTGCCCCTAATCCTCCCCTTGTATGTGTGCTGGCTCCAACACACTCCCAAAGTCCACACTGAACAAATATCTGATGCAGATGATAACCTGAGGCTGTTAGAGGTCATGTCAATCCAATTCAATGATGGACAAGGCAGATGGATGCACAGTGTGATAGCATCAGAGCTGCTCTCCCAACTCTGCATAGCAATCAAGTGAATAACCCCTCTGGAAATTGGTGGGAAATCCACTCAGTGAGTTCTTTTGACCCTTGTCCAAGGTCCTGCAGATGATGACTGGGAAGAAGTGCTGAATCTGATGATGAAGAGAGCATTTGGGTGGGGTGAGGATGCAATGCATGCCACAGCAAAGGGAATGATGGAATGGTGTCAATATGAACTTGATGGCTTTTTAGCATTCATTGGGTACTTCATGATGTGGTGTGGTTTGAAGAGTAGCATGCTTTGACTATTAATACTCTAGAAGAGCTGAAAGCCTCGTGCAGCACAAAACAGCCTTGTATTTGATATTCATGAGAAAATATAATTTCTCGAGTGAACATGTGATTTAACACATGATGTGAAATTACCATATATAGAAGGAGGGGGGGGCTATTCCATGCTGAAACAGAAGTTCCAACTGCATATGTAAAATGCCCATTCTGCCACACCCTTGCCCAATTCTCTTGCCCCAATTGCCTTCTATAGTAATTCTTGATCATCTAACCCACTGCTATAAGTATGCAACTATCAGAACCTGCTGGTGAATAGTGTTTAGTGGTCACCTGACTTTGGGAGAGGGTTGAGCACATCAGGAAAAACCTCCCGTGCTGGCGAGAGATAATTAGCACTTATTATCCCTTGCTAGCATCATTTATCAAAAACTGAAATTATCGTTGCCAGTTTACCCCCAATAATTTTATTGACCATTATCGTCATTATGGATAATAATTTTGCTATTATGATAATTCATGGTTCCTGTTCCATAATTTTGGATTGGATAGTTCATGACATGATTGATAATAAGCGCTGATAATAGCGCAATAACTTTGCAGTCCATTCAGCTAAGCTACGCTATGACAGGAATACTAATGTAGGCATTTTACAATGCCAAACTAAAAACAAGTGTAGATGTACGAGAATGATAATTTGTCCAAGAGAACAATATGAGTGGGTATAATGTCACTGTTGGTTTGAGGGACCAAGGACTGTGTGAGCTTGCTCAATTGTTGAGTTCTTCAAGGTTGAGTCCAGCAATTGGGACCGAGGTTCTCAACGCTGAAGTGCTGCCGTGAAGGTAGATTATTTAAACAAAGTATAGCATGATGATTTGATTGCTCACTGGGCTTTTGTAAAAATATCCGCCATCATCATGTGGAACGCATTGCCACGATGCTCCTGGATATGGTTGAATGTGCCAATATGGCCACGATAGACATCAAGGTATGCATTGGCTGAAAAGTCCATGGCCTGGTGGACACCGGTACGCCACTCATGCAGGGCAGCATAGAGCTACATATATAGTTAGAACAAATTTTGAAGACAAGACTAAACTAGACTTACCGCCGTTGCTACCAATGCGACCATTGGTATTGGCACTTCACGCGTCGTCACCCCAAGGGTGTCTTGATGTGTCGGAAAGCAGTGTCCAAATTTACTCACAAAGGAGTTAACACCTCCAGCAAAATACAAATTGTGAATCACATTGATAATCCGCGTATTCCAATAGGGACGCGAGCACATTATGAGACCAAAGTTTGACGAAACCTAACCACACATTAGATGGTATCAAATAAGAATAAGTCCACTTACACTTTTGCTGGTTGGAAACGTATAGTTGTAATCTGTTAACTGCTTCTCAACAATGGCAATGATTGATGCCTTTGATGGGATGGCTGACAACTCAGCCGAGATGATGGTAGTGTAGCATTCTTTGGCTTCACGTCGGAAAAGGGGGACACGACCATGCAGCTGTTGATTCCATCAGTAATGCCATCTCTCTGGCTGAGGAACTTACCACAGGGATAATTTTAGTCACGTATTCGTGATCGGACTGGAGGCGCTGATGGATGAATGAGGAACCGGGACAGGAAGAAGCAGCTGATAAAAGAGCAGCCTTTATCACTGCGAGAACAGTAGGGGCATCAGGGAATGCGTGATCAATGAGCAAACTGGCTTGAACACTATCCACTGCATCTTGAAGGATGAGGCTAATTAGTGGGCATTGCTTAGACAGTGTTACCTTGTTTGAATCTGGAGTAAGTATGAGATCGGTGTCAGTGGGCCAGCGAAATTCAAAAGCCAAAGCAGTAGCACTGCTTTGACAATCTCGAGAAGATGGAACATTGTCAGTTGTCCAAGTTTGGCTGCCAGGCAGTGCACCATCTGAAGCAGAAGGCCCGGGAGGGGCAACTGAAGCTGACCATGATGGTCTCTACATGAACAGCTTTGAGTTTTAGAAGAGATAAAATGATGTCGCAGACATACCTCAATTACCATCGCCTCAGAACGTTTCGTGGACGGTTGCTGGGGTGGACTCCAGGTCCTCAAGCCAGTCAGTCTCTGACTCTGGGTTGCTATTGTCACCAGTGGTTTCAGTTTCGACAGGTTCAGTTACAAGACGACAGGCATGTGCACCACCACTATCACCATAGAAAGCGGACACTGGGGAGAAAAAAAACGAACCATCAGTGGTTTGTTTGTTTGGTGACAAACCTTATTTGTCAGCATATGCACGCACTTCGCTCCAACCTCCTTGGCATGGGCATGGCAATGCCCCCAATCATCATTCCCTCCTTGATATCCAAGACCTTTGTGTCCAAGTCAACACATGCAACATCTATGATACCATGTGACACACTGGACTTCTGCGGCACACTGGACTTTTGTGCCTTCTTCGCAAGTGGGGTATAGGTTGCAAATAGGCTTAGCTACCTGCAATTTGCATAGTAATGACAGTTATTGCAAGACTATTGAAAGTTATTTATGTATTGCTAGTTCCAACACGGTATTATTGCACATTAGTGCGCACTATTGCACTTAGCATTGGTTACTCACTACTGATAGTTCAATTTTGTTACCAAAGAAGTACATCCACCTGACCCCCCAGATTGATCGGGCATTACTCGCCAGGCTTCTGACAGTTATTGATGTTATTGACACTTATCTGCCCCAACCCCCAATTGATCGGCTGTCTACTGACACTTATTTGCCACTTATTACTCCTTATCGCGCATTATCTTTGACTTACTTCGCATTACTCTCGCTAGCGCGGGAGGTTTTTCCTGATGCAAGGGGTACTTTAACAGGCAGCACCTTGGACTCCCCCTCGAGCGTGCTACATCTCACATTGTCGCATATCTGCCAGATTCCGAATTGCCTGCGCTTATTGAACGGTACCAAGCCGGACCATTCCGTCCGCAACCTCAGGTGTATGAAAGCGTCGCGCATCACGAATCAGATGTTCTCTTTGGTATCGACCTGAGGAGATGGTCCGAGGGCGGATCGGATTCTCTGCATGGCGAAGCAATGAACAAGTCCCTGGTTCCTCCGGTTTTGACTACACTTTTGGATGGTTTGAGTCGAGCGTACCCTCAACTGCCGAATGACGACGGTGAGTCCCCCGTCCACAAATCGCCATAGCTGATTGTCATCGATGCAGAGAGACGCAAGGCCTGGATCTAGGAAGTTTCTCTGACCGCGGTCCACCACCTCCGCGAAAGCCTTAATGCCGTTTCTCCCGAGCAACCCATCCCAGCCGATATCGTGACCAAGTATGATCCTGTCGTGCTGGCGAGCGCAGTGAAGCTATTTTTGCTTGAATTGAGGTTACCTGTAATGTTGGAGTCTAGTCCATTGACAACAGCTCTAGTTGGTTTTACGGCCCAGGGAGAGAAGGAACTGCTAATGAGCACGAACAATTGGACGCCCTCAGGACAGCGTTACTTCGCCTTCCAAAAGTCCTTTTATATATTCTTGACGCGATTGTGGTTCATCTCCGGACGTTCGTTGTTTATCTTTTTGCGTGATCATCACTATCTGTACTAGGGTCCTCAATAACACCGATGTAGAGGAGACTGGTGAAGTTTATGTGACGAAGCTTACTCTGTCCATTGGTCGAAGTGAGTTTTTGTTGTCGATCATTTGTGCCAGACTAAGAGTTGCGTTAGCTATTCTGCGCCCGAAGCGAGAGACTGGGGTCTCGGTCCAAGATCGTCATCCAACAGTGTTCTTCATAGATCTCATCAACCATTTCGCGGACGTCCTCCCTCCTACGATCGCGAAAAAGACAGCTGGTACAGAACGCAAAGTACCCCTTCGCAAACGGACTGCACCCATTGATTTGCGTATGAGTAGAGCTAGGCTCTCTGCTGGCACTGAATCCAGAGACTGGATTGCGAACCAAAGAGCACAGGGAAATGTTCCGCCGGCTGTTCCGCCGGCTTTGCCATCAGCTGTGCCACTAGCCGAGCCATTGCTCGTTTCACCGTCTGTCCCGCCTTCTGTTCCATCTGTGCCTCCACCTCCTCCAGCCTCGGAGCCTGCCCCTACTTCCACGCTTCCAGCCGCACAGCTTCCTCAAGTTCCTCCTCCGCCTCCCCTTCTGGTGAAGCCCACACCTGTACCTGAGCCTCCACAGCTGGTTGCCCCCGTCCCTCGGCGCGTTACTTCTGCGGAATCGGATGTTTCAACTCGGCCTGCTTTTAAATCTCCTCCCCCCGAAGATGACGAGCTGCCTCCTCGGCCAGCCTTTAGTTCCCCACCTCCAGAGTCCGAACCTGAAGTGCCAGTGCCTGTTCCCGTTGAGGCACCTGTCAAGGTCTCACCGCCAACGCCAACGCCAAAACGTCGTAACAGTGGCTCGCCACGCCCGGGCCCTGGACGCGGCGGTACCCCTCGTGTGCGCTCGCCGTCGAACTCTTCCTCGCCTCTTGCTGCCTCTGCTCGAAGTGCTTCGCCCGTCATCGCACAAAGCGAAGATGCGCCGCTGAACCCCCACCGAGCGTCGCTTTCGCGCGGCGCCTCGTCCGAGACGCCGTCCCGTCTACGCCCGCCCCGTGGCTCCCGCCCGCCCCGAGGCGGCGGAGGCAACGTGAACTCGATCGTGTCCAACCTGAACCGCAATTCGTTCTCCTCCGATCCTCGCACGTCGCCTCCGCCATCAGCCGGGCTGCAGCGCGGGGGGGCGCGGGCGTCCGTCGTCTGGAGCTTTTGAGGAAAGACGGCGGAGTCTGACGGGACTGGCGAGGAGGACGATGGATAGCGATGCGGAAGAAGGCGTAGTCGGTTGAAAGAGTTCGTGAGACATTTCATTCCATGACTGATTTCAACCGTTTCTTTCACTATGAGCCCTGGGGTGGGGCACGGACATGTCATCTATGCACTGATCCCCTTGATATATATATATAAATGCTAACTGTAAGCCCTCTATTCCCTTGCACTTTGATAGCGCGTTAGCCACTTTGCTTAAATATCTATGTGTGTCCTTTAATCTGAATCTCGACAATGAGTATCCAACCACTGCCAAAGCAATGCGACTGGGACAGGAGATTCGATTTGCCCTCCTAGTGAGGCCATTTGTAGGTTTACATACATCACAAGAGGTCAAGAAACTACTAGTACATTCGAGAGGACTTCTCGAATGACCTCCATCAAGAGCTACCGCGAAAATTTACTATTCCGACCGGGTTGGCGGGCGGTACTGTATCAGTTGCGGAGCGGAATACTTCTGATGTGTCACTACGTGTGTCGACCACCTCATGCCCGACCTTTCCCTTTGCGATTACCCCCAACCCTGGCGTCCATGTCAGTCACTAACGGCAAGTCGTGAGCCGTTGTTATAGTGGTCCGGCTCTTCCGTGATAGCAGCAAACAGGCTTTCCCTGCTTCTCAGTGTCCTATGTGAATCACTTGACCTTCATGAGAAAGTTTCGAATGGCCTTCATGAGCAAGCATGGAATTATCAACGCATAATGTCCCATCACCACAACATGATGCAACATGTGTATAGCCCCCCTCCCTATCCTGATCAGAGGAGGGGGGTCGCCACAGTATAAAGCTAGTCCCTGCAGTTACAATCCTCTCCAGCTGTGCTCCAACTTACCATCACTCACGACTAACGGGTACCGGTTACCTGCAGTCTACCCCGACAACTTTCATTTCAAACATCCTACGCATACGTACCGATGCGCACCTCTTTTATCTTTGCCATGTTTTGCCTCGCTGGTGGCCTCGTTCCATCCCTCGCAGTGAGGTATACCGACCTCTTCGAGTTCAATTTCTCCTCTGAAGTTAACATCACATTGCAGAAAGGAGGAAGATTTCTTCCACTGGCATAGGGAATCTTTGAGGTTGGATCTCCTTGCCAGACGGCTCAAGGCACTCGAAGAGTCTCAGTCGAGTCCCAGCTGGGCACAATTGCCCCTCCATGAGCAAGAGAAAAGCGAGAAGACACTACATGATGTCCGCTACGAGATAGCAAATTTGTATAAGGATGACCCACATCGGCAAAATCTGAAATTTCCTACATGATGGACAGGAAGGGATAAGTTGAGTCTGCTTATAGTCAGTGGACAATAAATGTAAAATATTTCAAGTGCTGAGTAGGCTCTGTTTGTGGCCACAAATTATATTACATAAGTAATGACTTTAGTTGAGCATGAAAAATGTGACAAAAAAGGTTAAATAAGGACAGTCTACTCATTCTGGCACAACATTTACCCAGGCTAGGTAAATGTTGTGCCAGAATGAGTACTGTACTAATACGACCAACTCTTCAGTCATGTGTCACAAGCCCTCTCTGAAGAGAAGAGATATGGCTCAGGTCACAGGTCACAACCAATTATGAAGACTGTGACAAAAATCATCAAAAGGTTTCCTAAATGGGAATATTTATTTATTTATTTTTAAAAAGTACCTAAATTCTATCTACTTGTTGTCTGTGTCACTCCCATCATTCATGACCCAAAATTTGGAGGAATAGAGGATGTTTGCATGCTTCTTATGCTTACCACATCATTCTACAGCTTGAATAGCCTGAGTTGTATCAACTACCTCACCTTGAATGGACTCCATTGAAGCACACTCTGCATCTGCAGTTAAAACAAGGTGACCTTCTTCTCCTGGTATGTACAGCTTGTCATTGTCATCACAATCCATAGAGTTGGAGCATTCAAGTTGTGTATGTGTGGAAACTGACATCTGTCATGGGAACTTCACTGTCATCACCATGAATATCAATAGCACTCTCTTCAAGGTCCTCTGCTTGTTCTTGTAGCGCAGTAAGTGTAGGAGGTGCATGGTGGGGCATACCTGCCTCAGGAACATGGCTGTGTGATCTCTGCCCAAAATGTCAGGGTCCACTGTAACAAGCTCATGAAGTGCTTTTGATGCCTCATGACTGGTCAGGCTGGTGTAAGACAGGTTGAAATCTCCAGCCCTGCACATTTCCCAAGCCTGACAACGTCTTAATCAACAAAGCAATGCATAGATGGGAGAGCAAACTTACCTTCTTAATAATATCAGGCTTATTGAGAGCCTGATAAGCCATCCAAATCCAGTGTACAGTCCAATCCTGTAGTATTTTGATACTGATATCAAGTTTTACATCTTGTACTGGGTGTCCAGCTTTGAGTTCACTAAGAACTTCACGGACCACATCTTCATGGGCTGATTTCTTGAGTGAATGCTTGAAAATTTGCTGTAAGCCAACATCACAAGGCTGAAATAAGCCAGTCATGCCAGCAGGAATGAAGATAACAATGATAGATGCATGTTTCAAAGCCATCCAATCCAGGAATTCTTTGGAGCGATGGACTGACCAGCAGTTGATGAGCCACAAGGCCATTTGGTCCTGGTCCAGCCCAAGCTCCTTCTGGATGTTGTCAAAATAAGGTGCCAGCATGATGTTCATGAAGTTTTGCATTGTCGCAATCATGGACCAGTATGTAGTCATCTTAGAGAGCTCAAAGAGGAATCTGGCCTTGTCTGACTCATACCGGCTCTGTGCAGTGGGGCTAGGGAGCAACTTGTGATTCTGCCCTTTGTGGATGGCTTGAATGGGTAAAAGTCTGCCATGGTTTGTGACACTAGGAAAGATTGTGAGGGCACGTTTCTCCTCCGCACCAACAGTGGCGACTTGATTTGAACCGGACAATGTGTAAGTCATGTGGCAGCCCTGTGCCAAGACAACCTGAGTCTGATCGCTGTTGACAATCAGTGCTGATGGTATCATTTCATCCTTCACAACCCATGCTATTCGCAAGAATGCCTTCCTAAGGATCTCATCTGCATTTTCTGGGATCTTCTGGCCTGTGTGTGTTGATCGCCACATATTCCAGCCTAGCGCACAATGAAGGAACTTCAAGATGAATGCCTCAGAACATCGGAAGAGTGTGCCATCAAGTGATGGCTCCTTGAAGATTTTGGGTGCGCAATGTTGGAAATGAGCAATGATTAGCCCTTGGACAGTGTTCAAGGTGAGTGTGACAGATGCTTCACAAAGACCACTGATGTACTTTAATACCTCTGATGTTGCTTCAGGATATTTTACCTGGGGCAAGGTGTTAGCTGGTGGTGATGGCAACTCCTGCAATGCACCAGGACTCCAACCCTTGTTGTAAGGCCTCCTGGTGTCTTGCCCCTTGCTGCCCGCTCAAGAGTCTTTCCACTCCAGACTGGACGAACACTGGATCAATCAATCCAACCACCATGGGTTTGAGGGGCAAGTTTGTCGAAGAGAACAGGATCCTTCAACTTGAGTTCATGAACGATCTTGGTGGGTTTCATACTTGGATGGTGTTTGGATACTCAGTCAATTATTAACCAAACAAGTGGTGACATCCAGTTTGTCAAGACAGCTTCTTTGTACTCAGTCATTGTGGTTGTCCAACATCTGTCTGCTCACAACGCTTGTCCTCTTTGAAAGCATGATTTGGATGTGTTGCTTCGGCCACATTCAATGATGAAGATTGTTCTGAAACAAGCACCACCTTGGCTTTGATTATCTTGCCATTTGAGTCTCGCTTTCCTGACTTTATTTCACTAGTTATGTTCCTACTCCTGCATTTGCGCTGATGCTGCATTGCTCCTTCTGTTTTCTGTCGCTTGGCCTGTTCTGCACGTGCATCATCACCTGCTTTCAACTGTTCCATGTTCTCCCTCCATTCCAAGGACATCTGTGCCTGATCAGCCACTGCGACGTCAGCTGTAACAGGCTTGAAAAAGCTGTGTAATGATCCAGCCTTCACAATTGAGTGCCATGCAGATGGGTCATGTTTATGCTTCTTCACAGATTCGAGGTTGGAGGGCCCAGTGGAGGATATGGTTGTGACAACTGCATGATGTGGATGGGACATCGGGCCATCCAGTAACTATTGGTGAGTGTTCTGCAGGTGTGGCGTGTGTTGGTGCATCCGCGGATATACCAATTCCTACCATTGTTTGCTTCTGCAGGGGAGCTGTAACTACAGGAAAGAAGAAGCCTCCATCACCTGGAACAATACTGAATGTATAGATATGACCCCCAGGTGGGTCCTGGTCCACTGGTTGCTAAGGAAATGTCAGATTCAGCTTGCAGACACCTATTGACTTTGTAACTCACCAGCTTGAGGTCACGCTGTGCAACATGCATGAACATAGAGATCCTTTCTTCAGTGGCTGTGTCAGGTTGAAGGAGAGGTATTTGTGCAGGCAGGATAAAGTGTGCAGCCACATTAGTTGCAAAGATGAGGCAGGAGTGGGTATCTTGTTGACATGTTATTGGTAAGTCCTCCTCCGCAAACTCGTGTGGTATGTGGGTATTGATCCACCATGCCACGGCAGCTTTCACCTCAGTATCATTGCCACCCAATGAGTCACCATATCAGATGGTTGACCGGGCAGCGTCAACTATGACTGCAACCCAATGGTTGTTGTTGACATTTATGATCCCAACAACTGTCATCCATATACCATTTGCTAGCTCCTCTCCAACATTCCATAAATGGTGAGCTCTGCTGACTGCATTGTATGGGGTGGTATTTCTGGTACGATAGATCTGCACTATTTTATGAAAGAAGCTGAGATTCACAACCTCACAGAGGGACTGTGGATCCATTCCAGAGTGAGCAACATTCCATCAGAGAAGGTCGAGTTGGTGATTGCCGTGAGCAGTCGCCAACCAGTCCTGAGAAAGATAGCTCGCTAATTTAATGACTGGTTCAGCTTCAGTAAACCCATGCACATCACCAGCCCAAGGGATGGCTAGGAACATAGCCTGTGCCTCTTCACATAGACATCGCCTATCTGGTGAGCAGTAGGATGCTGCAGCAGTCCTCTCTTTCATCAGCCATAGCTCTGCGCTGCTCCACAGGCCTGTCACATACATGCGCAGCAAGGAGGTTTCCCTCCAGTATGACAAGACCCAGAGTGGGAAGCGGAGTTGTCGAGCTGGGTGGGATGTGGGCACATGTGGATAATGGATGGACATTGAATGTGTCTCTAGTGTTACAAACCAAGGCCAGGTCCTGGCCATATATTGTCCTGTTTCACTCAAGAGAGACCTCTCTCACTTTGCATTGCCAAATCCCTTCCATTTCTTGGGCTATCCCTCCTGCAGTGCAAGATATCACTATTGCAAAGGCACTATAACACGACCAGGCACCCGTTTCCTAATCGGGTAATCATCACGTGGCAACCACATGGTCACCCAGCCACCAAGAACCCGAAACAGCAACACCAACTTTTAGAAACTGTTGCATAACTCATCTGACGTCATCAAGGCTCCAATGACATCATGGCTGACTGAGCGACTCCACAGTGACCTCATAGGCTCACTAAGCGCTCCACAGTGACATCATAATGATGTCATCACTCCACAATGATCAGTAATGCACTCAGTAAGCCTGAAACTTGATACAAGCAAGTTTATGCCTCTGTAGTCCTATTGGATGGTACCAAGGGGTCTAGAATAGTTCCAGTTCTTTGTAATCGACCCTGTACACTGTATATAAGCCCCAATGAAGCATGGCAGTTGTCAGACTGTCCATTTGTGATACTCTCATACTCCTGGGTACTCCCCTGCAACTGCTCAGTTTAAAGACTTCCCTTGCCTCCAAGGTACTCTTCAACAACCGCCTTGTCTAAAGCCCTTCGCTGCACTGGCCTCTAACCTTCGCCTCTGCCTCCAGTTACACATACCAGTCCCCATCTGGTACCTTCTAGTCATTTGGCTCATCCTCTTGTTCAACGCCACCTATGCCATGTACCATCTGTTCTGACCCTTGTCCACCTGCTCCTGAGTCCTTAAGGATCAGCAGTACGTGTCTTGACATCTAGAGCCTTTTGGTGTATATTGTCAAGAAGGTTATGGGATGGGATTGGCCACATTTTTAGGACCTCTACATTGTTGGTAAATGTAGGCAACTGTCCTGAGACGAAATGTGCTATGTTCACTGTTGTTATGGCCAGTCCAACCTGAACCGCAATTCGTTCTCCTCTGATCCTCGCACGTCTCCTCTGCCATCAACAGGGCTGCAGCAGCAGGGGTTGCGGGGGTCTGTCGTCTGGAGCTTTTGAGGAAAGATGGCAGTGTCTGACGGGACCGGTGAGGAGGACAATGGATTACGACATGGAGGAGGGTGTAGTCAACTGAAAGAGTTCAGTGAGATTTGAGACATTTCATTCAATGATTGATTTCGACCGTTTCTTTCACTATGAGCCCTGGGGCATGGACATGCCATCTATGCACTGATCCCTTGATATACTTAAAAATGCTAACTGTGAGCCCTCTATTTCCTTGCACTTTGATGGCACGTTAGCTACTTTGCTTTATATCTATGTGTGCTTGTCCTTTAATCTGAATCTCGACAAAATTTCCTTCTATGGTGTGAGTACCAACAGACAGGAGGTTCGACTTGGTGTGGGTTTACATCCCTCACAAGAGGTCAAGAAACTACTAGTACATTTGAGATCGAGAGGACTTCCCAATTGACCTCCATCAAGAGCTACCGCGAAAATTTATTATTCCGACCAGGTCGGCTGGCGGTACTTCATGGTACTGTATCAATTGCCGAATGCCGACTACTTCTGATGCATCTGATGTGTCACTATGTGTGTCGACCACCTTGTGCCCCCCGACCTTTCCCTTCGCGATTACCCCCAACCCTGGCGTCCATGTCACTAACGGCAAATCGTGAGCCGTTGTTATAGTAGTCCACCTCTTCCAGGATAGCAGCGATCAGGCTTTCCCTGCTTCTCAGTGGCCTATGTGAATCACTTGACCCTCATGAGAAGGCTTCGAATTTTTGTCTCTCTGCGATCTATCATCAAGATCTTGCCGGGATGCCGTTAGCGACGTGCATAATGTCCCATCACCACATCATGATCCTGATCAGAGGAGGGGGGGGGGCGCCACAGTATAAAGCTAGTCCCTGCAGTTACAATCCTCTCCAGCTGTGCTCCAAACTCACTATCACTCACGACTAACGGGTACCGGTTACCTGCAGTCTACCCCGACAACTTTCATTTCAAACATCCTGCGCGTATTTACCGATGCGCTCCTCCTTTATCTTTGCCATGTTTTTCCTTGCGGGTGACCTCGTTCCATCGCTCGCAATGGGGTATGCCGACCTCTTTGAGTTCAATTTCTCCACTGAGGTTAACATCTTATTGCAGAAAGGCGGGAGATTCATCCAATCAGCAACAAGTGCAAGTGGCTAAAGTGCGCAAAGAGCTCGGGGAAACCGATGCGAAGATATATAGGGGGGGGGCTGGCGCCTCGGATTATATTGCAGAACAAAATGAAAGAGCACAGTTGAAAAAGCTGTTGGGGGAGACTTAATGGATCCAAAATGTCTTTGGTTAATAACTTGGGCCCCAGACAGTATTTCATGCCTCTTGAGACATTGGGGTCAATGAGACAAACAGCTTTGATGGCCACAGTTTTGGGCAAACACCAAGGGGGTGGCAGAATGGGCATTTTACATATACAGTTGGAACTTCTGTTTCAGTGTGGAATAGCCCCCCCCCTCCTTCTATATATGGTAATTTTGCATCATGTGTTAAATCACATGTTCACTCAAGAAATGTATTTTCTCATCAATATCAAATATGCCACCATTTTGTGCTGCAGTAGTCAAACATACTACTCTTCAAACCACACCACATCACAAAGTACCCAAAAAGTCATCAAGTTCACATTGACACCATTCCATCATTCCCTTCACTGTGGCATGCATTACATCCTCTCCCCACCTGAATGCTCTCTTCATCATCAGATTCAGCACTTCTTCCCAGTCATTGTCTGCAGGACCTTGGACAAGGGTCAAAAGAACTCACTGAGTGGATTTCCCACAAATTGCCCAGAGGGGTTATTTGCTTGATTGCTATGCAGAGTTGAGAGAGCAGCTCTGATGGTATCATGCTGTGCATCCATCTGCCTTGTCCGTCATCAAATTGGATTGACATGACCTCTAACAGCCTCAGGTTATCATCTGCATCAGCTATTTGTTCAGCGCCAACTTTGGGAGCATGGGTTGGAGCCAGCACAGAAACAAGGGGAGGATTAGGGGCAGCCTTGGCCTTGAAAAATGAATGGAGTGACTGATTTGGCTTTGCCTCTGGCTTGGGCCAGGTACACATTTTTTGTTGATCTCTCTCAGCATGGCAGGGCTTTGACATGGGGTGGATATCAAGGTTGTTTGTCTGCCAGTGCCAACTCAGATCTCACTTCCACAGTCTGGACACTCAAGTGTGCTCTCTGGGGTAAATTTGCACATTGTTTTGAAGGACACTGTAAGGTGTGTGAGCCACTGGCTGGGAAACTCACATGGACTTGTACCAGCCCCCTCCCATGCTACATGTCTCCCTCTCTTCACCCTTCATTCCCTCTCCCTCTCCCTCCTTCAACATCATCCCTTAATGTTGCCTACTCCCATGTCAGCACATGGTGACAACAGCTCAAGACAATCACTGTCAATGTCACTCACTGTTGAAGATGGAGGGTGCAGGTTATGTGATAACGATAAGATCCTCAAGATCTATCAAAAGACATTTCAGTTTGTGTAAGATGAAACTATAGAATATGTTGTACCTATCAAAAGATATCTACAATGCATGATTAGATGCAATAGATAAGATAGGAAACAGTAAGTACTCACTTCAGTTTGTGTAAGACAAAGCTGAAGTGATCTAGCTAATTGAGAGCCTCTTAAATATGCAAGAGCATCTCTAAGCAAAGTACTCATAACTACCAACTTGTACAGTATTATAAAGGATCAGTCATTAGTAGCTACTGATTGTCATCAATTAACTTATCATTGTAACATATGCAGGCTGCAGCATCTGAGCTGAGCCAGTCTGGGCTGATCCAATGTGTGAGCAACATGTGTGAGCCAGGAGTGCCTGGTCTGTAGGAGCCAACATGTTAATGCAACTGGGCTGTGATTGTCGAGACTCACTGTTGAACAATCCAGTTCAAGAGTGAGGTAAGAGCTTGGAGACGAGTTGACTGAGTTCAAGGATGAAGTTGGCAAAGAGTGCAGTCCAAACAAGTAACAAGTACCAGAGTGGAACTGGTACTACAGTAGTTGTGAGAGGTGGTCTTGGAAGGACAGAGCCAGAGTGTGTTGGATAGGGCAGTCCTAAAGGAGTACCCCCGGTAGTAGAGTGCTGCAAATCAAATGAACAGTCTGAAGACTGTCCACTACTTTATTGAGCACTTATATACTACAAGGGAACTGCTAAATAGGGAACAAGTCATAACCTTGTTATCAAGCACACTTGACAGATGAGTAAGAGGTCAGAGTACACTTACTGAGCATGCTCAGTCATGCTCAGTAAGCTGCTGAGTAAGAAGGCTCATATCAATGAGTAAGAGCCTTTAGTGTCCACATGTTCATTGCTTAGTGCACATGCAAAGCACCTGATTCATTTACTGTTAGTTAGTTTAGGGCCAGTCATCTGAGGACTTGTGGTTTTGTCCAGGGAATAGAGTTGTCCATAAGGCCCTGTATATAGTTCTATTAGGGTCCTTAGAGTTTACCCTAATACTTCTACTAAGGTCCTTAGTATTGCCTTATAGTTTGTTCTAAGGTTATTAGAGTTAGTCTAATAATGTGTTATAGGGCCTATAGTATCTTTGTTAGTGTATATTGTAGAGCACTTTGGGTTGTCCTAAAGGGTCTTTAGGGAGCCTATAATACTGTCTTATGTTGCTAGAAGGGATGCCACTAAGTAGGGCTTGTTCTATGTCAATTGTGCCTAGAATCAATTGTGTAACAATGTGCGTGTGATATTGTGGACACCTCTACTCACCCCTTTTGTCCATGTGAACAGGGTGACATCATAGAGGCTGGGTTTCCTCTAATAAGGAAGGGTCCTTCAAGGGCCCTCTCTGGGAAATGGTTTATGACAGTGATTACATCAGACTGCCCAAAGCAGTGGTAATCTCAACACTCACATCATCCTTTCCCACCACATGTCCATGCACAGACATGGATGATGCATGCATGTCATCATCAACACACTTCATGAGGGCTTGCTACCCATAGCATCTCACCCCCAATGTCATCACCTCACTGCGTCATGCTCTCAGACTTGGAGTAGCACCCTGGAGTAGCACTTTTGTATTTAAGTAGCTAACATCCTATACAGTAGCCTAGGGAATCTCCTTCTTCTCCTTCAAGAATACACACACACACTCTCTCTCTCTCTCATGTGCATGCATCGTGTTCTGGGGCATGATCCCTGCTTGCTCTCAGCTCCTCCCTGTCCATACCTGCCCTCAGATCAAGCCCCATGAACTCAACATGCCCCATGGTGGTGCACTACAGACACATTAGATCAACCTTGATGTTTTACCTTTTTTCTTCGGCATTTTTTCACTGTTGTGCTGCTCATGAAGCAGAATGAATTACTATTAGGTGTTAACTGTCAATAAAATGATGCTTGAGACCTTCTCAAGAGTGATCATGCTGTCAGATGTGGCCTGAGTACACAAGTCCAAACATTTTTTTCAGCCTCTGGCCGGACCCCCCCCCCTACCCAAGGTTCAGGATTCCTGTTCTGCCACCCCCTTGGCAAACACCCTTGGACTTTTTATAATATCCATTAGATAGCTCACAAGTACCCATGTTGATAATTATACAGAACTATGCCCAGCAGATGTTCCAACTTGAAGAAACTACTTTGTAGGTGATTTTGAGCCAAAACTGAAAATTAATGATGGGACAACAAGTGAAGAATTGCATTTTCAAAGTTTGGAGAACATATTGATCTTACACCTTGTATACTGGACTGGAGATAGTAATTCTTATGATATCTATGGTGTTGTAAGGCAACTTGTGGGCTTGGACATAGAACAGGCCAGACTGACAAGGTGCCACACACTGCAAGAAACCAGCCAGCCATTGAATGCCCAACATGTGCACCTAACACTCTTTTCTCACACCACCAGTCATGCAGCATGCTGCCTCACCCTCCTCTCCTCTGCCTCCAATGACATTACCACTGAATGCCCAACACACACACTCTGTAACTCCCTCTCTCCTACCACCACATCATACAGTGACCCAAAAAACTGTTCAAATGTTTTGAACCTTTTGTTATGTTGACTGTATCTAGAAAACATAAGGAAGGGTCCTTCAAGGGCCCTCTCCAGGAAATGGTTCATGACACACACCCACACCCACACCTGCACACACACCTGCCACTGCCTCATCAGGCAGAAGACACCTTGCCCAGCCAACCACCCCTGCATGGCATCTCAGCCACACCAACTAGTGCCCACTTGTTGCCACCAGTAACACCTCATATACCCTTTACAGTACATACCCACTCTCTCAGACTTATCCCTTCATATGAGCTACTGTCTTTTAGGACTCTCCCTTCTTCCTCTTCCAGTTCAGTCTAGCCCTGGTCTTGATGTATATAAACCCACTAGCTACTCTGTAGTAGAATACACATAACAATTCAGAACAGAATCCAACCAAGCAGAAAAAGAAAATGATAGTAGCCCCTCATCAGCAAAATCCAAAACAAAGGTCTTCACCAAGACACCTAAGCAAGCCAAGTCTGGGCAAAAGCAATGGCAGTGCTAAGTGTGGAATTTAAGTAAGTCATCAAAGCAATCACAAGTAGTGTATCAGAAGGCAATCTCAAAAGCATGGTGATCAACATATTTGTTGACATAGAAGCTGGAAAATGCATACAGTGTATCTGTGAATGAAAGAGTCTTTGAAACATGTTGGGGGCCAAATACTGGCATAACATGTGAAGCTTGAACAATCATATCAAGGTGGATGATCAAGGTAAAGGCTTCACCATTACCCAACACAATTGGCTTGACTACCAATATGCCTGTGTTATCATCTGGTGAATTTCCCACATGTGAGAACCAATGTATGAGAGCACAGGGATATCTGACACCATCATGAGAGAATGAAAAACAAAAAGCCACATGCACATGATGTCAAGCCCTCACATACCTTCCATGGAAGGGGCAGTGTTGAAAAAGATGGTATCATAGTGACCAGGCCCCTTCATCCAGAATTTCACAGCACATATATGCTCACAACACATGCTACCAATGCCTGAGATGTTGCTGGGTGCATAGAACATGGCAATGACTGAAGGGTAGATAGTTATCTTGCCATAAAATATTGGGAGGTCAGAAACACTAATGTTGGATTTGGAATGAGAGTCATGGTGCTGCTGGTCATAGATAAATCACTGTATGAGTTCAGGGAGCTCAGGTTGTGCAATTTTGAGGGAGATGTCTTCTGGGTAGACTTTGAGTACTGTAACATGGTTTAGTATATCTCAGTGACAGCATGTCATGCAATACTGACATGACATCTTTGATAGGTTGACATAGGCCTCTACTCTGGGACTGTCAACATCACCACCATCTTTGTTATCTGTGTCATGGTTGTCTTCATTGGGAATATGGAGGCCTTCATGTTAAGATCTGATGATCTTAATACTACCTCTAGTGAAAGAGTTGCTTGATATAGTTCAAGCACTAGACTTCGAATCCTTTGATATTATCCTAGGAAGAGTGAATGTTTGAGATGAGAAGGGCCTCTTTCACTTAGAGTAGTAACTTGGTTTTGAGAGAGAAAGAGAAGGTGAGTTATTTTTCAAAGAGTAAGTTGAGTGTAAGGCTTGACTCTAGATACACCTGAGTATTTATACCATATCTCAAGAACAGCTGATCCAATTCGTACAAAACCTGCAGAGCACATAACTGAGACCCAGTAGTAACCAAAAATGTAGACCGCAATTCTGAAGCATCAGAAATGACTCACACATGAGTCATTCTTTCCTAGTATCTGTCATCAATCGGTAAGCAATCACTAAGCATCAATCATCCAATCAGTAAGCAATCAGTCAGCGAATTGGTAAGCAACAGTAAGCAGGAATGAATAAGCAAGCATAGGTAAACAAACAGTCAGAGATGCAAGTCAAATCTTAACACTTCACAATCGAGGTCACAACTATTGGGCCTGTTGTCAAGAGCGTCTTGATAGATAGAGAGGAGTGGCAGATCAGCATTGGAAGCAGCCCAATTTGTTTCTATACCCACATATTAATTTGAAAGATTTTTAGGAATATAATTGAAACACATATGAAGATCCTGATCTTGTTAAGATTTGATCAATCTTAATTTCTGCTCTAGTGATAGAGTTGCTTGATATAGTTCAAGCACTAGACTTTGAATCCTTTGATATTATTTCAAGTAGAGTGAATAGAAGAGATGAGAGGGGCCTCTTATTGCTTAGAGCAGTAACTTTGTTGAGAGAGAGAGAATTGTGTGAAATTCAGAAAGTGTCAGGACTCACTGTTGAACAATCCAGTTAAAGAGCAAGGGGTAAGCTCAAAGACAAGTTGATAGACATCTAGGATGGCATGGGCAAGAAGGAGAGTCCAAAGCAGTACCAAGTACTAGACAGGTACAGTTACTGGTAGTATCAAGAAGTTATGCAAGGAAGAGGCCAGGGTGACACAAGGGGACAGTCCTAAAGGAGTATCCCAGGAGAAGAGAGTGCCATAAACAAATGGACAGTCTGAGGACTGTCCGCTACTTTATTGAGCGCTTATATACTACAAGAGAACTGCTAAATAGGGAACAAGTCATAACCTTGTTATCAAGCACAAATGACAGATGAGTAAGAAGTCAGGGTATGCTTACTGAGCATGCTCAGTCATGCTCAGTAAGCTGCTGAGTAAGAAGGCTCATATTGATGAGTAAGAGCCCTTGGGGTTCACGTGTTCACTGCTTAGTACATGTGCAAAGCACCTGATTCTTTTATTGTTAGTTAGTTTAGGGCCAGTCACCTGAGGACTTGTAGTTTGGTTCAGGAAATAGAGTTGTCCATAAGGCTCCTTATATAGTTCTATTAGGGTCCTTAGAGTTGACCCTAATACTTCTATTAAGGTCCTTAGTATTGCCTTATAGTTTGTTCTAAGGTTATTAGAGTTAGTCTAATAACGCATTGTAGGGCCTTTAGTATCTTTGTTAGTGCCTCTTGTAGAGCACTTTGGGTTGTCCTAAAGGGTCTTTGGGGAGGTGATAATACTGTCCTATACAGTGACCCAAAAAACCGTTCAAATGTTTTGTACATTTTCATTGTATTAACCATATCTAGAGAACCACTGCAGCTGATAACATGTTAGTGGGCTTGTTTTAAAGCTCTACATCATAGCTTTGTAATGAAATACTATATATACTATGAACATAATTATGTAAGAAGATATAAGGTATTTCTTCCAGTGTATCCATTTGAACAGTTTTTTTGCCTTGGTATCTAAATAGGGTATATGCCAAAAATTAGTAGTTTGTGTATCCTCCATTTGCTTTGAACACCTCTTCCACCCTCCTAGGCATACTTTCTATCAAATTCTGCACAACAGTTTGATCAATGGCCTCCCATTCCAGCTGTGTGCGCTCCCAAAGTTCATTGATTCCCTTAGGGGGTGTTGGATAAGCTGCAAGCTTCTTTTTGAGATGAGCCCAAAGATGCTCAATAGGATTGAGGTCTGGGGATTGAGCTGGCCAGTCCATGACCTGAATTCTGTGGTCTTGGAACCAAGATGTGGCAAGCCTGCTCTTGTGGATAGAGGCATTGTCCTGTTGAAAGAGGGTATCTTTGCATTTCTTCTTGAAATACTTGATAGATGCAAGTAGTTCATCCTCCAAAATGCTGCAATAAAGTTCAGCATCCATCTTTCCATCAATCTTTGCTGCATGCCCAACTCCTTCCCAAGACATGCAGCCCCACAACATCAAGGAACCTCCTCCATGTTTGACTGTTGGCTGAACAAGGCATTCAGAAAGGTGCTCTCCTCTTTTTTTCCAAGCCCATTTCTTGCCATCTGAGCCCATACGATTGATTTTGGTCTCATCTGACCAAATTACCCTCTTCCAGTCCTCCACAGTCCAGTATAGGTACTTTTCTGCAAAGTCCTTTCTGGCCCTATAGTGACTTGGTTTAAGGTAAGGCCTCTTCTTCTTTGTAACTGCCTTCAAGCCTGCCTTGTTAAGGTAGTTTCGAATGGTCTGATTGGAGATAGTGGACTCTTTGATGACCTCCAACCTTCTAGCAACCTGAGGAGCAGTATCTGCTTCTCCAGAGCTAAGAAGGTGTGTGGCAAAGCGGATGTCAAGGTTAGAGAGCTTGGAAGGACGACCTCCAGAGGACTTTGGAAGGTCAGGAAGGTATTTCTGGCGAATGTTGGTGATTGAACCAATGCTTCTGTGTGCTGCCTTGGCAATGTTACGAACTGAATGGTTGGCCTGGAGAAGGGAGATGATGTAGTTGACTTCATGAGGAAGAAGAGACTTCATGATGTTGTTGGTGAAGAAGAAGCAGCTGTTTTGGCTTATTTGCACATGGTTTGAGTTTATTATAGGTCACATGACCTCCATGTTCGATTTTAGCCCTCTGGGGAAAGAATATGAATCTTAATCTGAGAAATAATGAATTCACTTACCAAGGCCAAAAAACTGTTCAAATGGGTACACCAGCAAACATACCTTATATATTCCTAAATAATTATGCTTATGCTGTATAAAGTATACCATTACAAAGCTATGATGTAGAGCTTGAGAACAAACCTAGTTACATATTATTAGCTGCAGTGGTTCTCTAGATATGGTCAATACAATGAAAATGTACAAAACATTTGAACGGTTTTTTGGGTCACTGTATTGCTAAAAGGGTTGCCACTAAGTAGGGCTTGCTGTATGTCAATTGTGCCGAGAATCACTTGCACAACAATGCATGTGCAATATTGTGGACACCTCTACTCACCCCTTTTGTCTGTGTGAACAGGGTGGCATCATAGAGGCTGGGTTTCCTCTCATAAGGAAGGGTCCTTCAAGGGCCCTCTCCAGGAAATGGTTCATGACAGAAAGTAAGTTGAGCTTAAGGCTCAACTCCTGATACACCAGAGTATTTATACTGTATCTCCATAATGGCTGATCCAATTTGTACAAAGCTTGGGGAGCACATAGCTGAGACCCACTACTATCCAAAAATATGAACCACAATTTGAAGGTATCAGTAATGACTCATGTGTGAGTCATTCTTTCCTAGTATCTGTCATCAATCCAGTAAGCAATCACTAAGCATCAGTCATTCTATCAGTCAGAGATAACAAAGCATCAGTCAGCCAATCAGTAAGCAGAAAAGAGTAAGCAAACATAGGTAAACAGTCAATCATGAACACAAGTCAAATCCTAACAGATCTGAAACAGATGATAAACAGATGCCCTCCAGCATCCTGTGGTCAGTGAAGTCCACATGAGCGGCTGTCATGAACCATTTCTCAGAGAGGGCCCTTGAAGGACTCTTCCCTATGAGAGGAAACCTAGGCTCCATGGTGCCACCCTGTTCACACAGCCAAAAGGGGTGAGTAGAGGTGTCCACAATATCACACACACATTGTGGCACAATTGATTTTAGGCACAATCAACATACAGCAAGCCCTACTTGGTGGCAACCTATCTAACAGTAAAGGACAATATTAGAGGCTCTCTAAAGACCCTTTAGGATGACCCTAAGGCCCTTATATTGGATGCTAATAAAGATACCATGGGCCCTAGAACACATTATTAGCCTAACTCTAATAACCTTAGAATGAACTATAAGACAACACTAGGGACCTTAATACTGATACTAGGATTGACTCTAAAAATCCTAATAGAACTGTATAATAAACACCTCCTTACCATCAAATACTCCAAGTCTTAGAAAGACCAGCCCTAAACTAATGGACAGCAAATGAATCAGATGCTTTGCATGTGTACTAGCCAGTGAACATGTGGACACTAAAGGCCCTTACTCATTGTCTAGGGCCTCCTTACTCAGCAGCTTACTGAGCATGACTGAGCATGCTCACTAAGCATTCCCTGATGTCTTACTCATCTCCCATTGTGCTTGATAACAAGGTTATGACTCATTCTCTATTTAGCAGTTCCCTTGTAGTATATAAGCACTCAATAAAGTAGTGGACAGTCTTCAGACTGTCCATTTTGATTTGTGGCATTCTATTACTGAGGGTACTCCTTTGTGACCACCCTATCTAGTGACATCCTGGCCCTCTCCTTCCATGACCACCTCTCACAGCCAGTACCAGCACCTTTCTGGTACCTGCTACTTATTTGGACCATACTCTTTGCCAACTTCATTCTCAAACTCAGTCAACTCATCTCTGAGCTTCTCCCTCACTCTTGAACTGGATTGTTCAACAGTGAGTTCTGACAGCAGCCACAAGCTTATCAAGGCACTGATTAGTAAGCAACTGGCTGAGCACCTCAAAACAATTCGAGTGTTGCCATGGCTCATTCACAGCCTTGTTATGCTTGGATTCTGTGATGGAAGAGCAAAGGCTATTGGGAGCTCCAAAGGTGTGAATGAGTTTAACATAGTGATTAAGAGAGTGTTTCCAAGGAAAATTGAAGTTGTTACAAATACCACTTGTCTGAAAGATTTCACAATGATGATGAAATCACCAAAGGGCATCATCCAAGGCAGTCAGGCTGTTTGTATCATGTATGTTGTGTCAAGCTATTTAGATGAACTCCAGAAAGGCATGCATTTCCTGCACCATATCATCCAGTACATGGCCTTCAATTGCTGGTAGATAAACCTGCACACAGATTTGCCACATCAGCATAAGTAATATATGAATTAAAGCAGTTATGCACCTTCATCAGCACCTTTGAATTATCCCTGGTCCATTGCTTAAAGTTCTAGCCTTCAGGAAAGTGTTGAAACCCTGGGAAAGATGGGGCTAGTGCTATGCTAGGACAGTTGATTCAGCAATGATAACTATATTTGTGATGAGCAAACTTACTGCTGATCAATGTCATTGAATACCTTGTGTGCTTCTGATGCTGAATATTTAATTTTGATGTAGTCATTCACCCATGTAACAAGATGGTCCTTAAAGGCACCTTTGATCAACTGATGTAATAGGTCAGGCAACAGCAGCTTGTTGATATCAGCTCTGGGAAAACCACTTGTGAGTGGCTAAAAAGAACAGTAATCAGAGATGCAGGTAGAGAGGGGCAAGAAAAAGATAACTAACAACAATATCCCTGACAAGTCCATACTCATCCCATAGCATACCTAGTTCAAATTCTTCGACTAACATTTCAGCATGTACCTGAGAGTGGTGCCCATACTGACCAGAATCAAGGTCTTTTGCAGGTGCAGTACATCTGTAATGGCATGTCAATGATGTATATAGCTGTCAAGACACGTACTGCTGATCACTAAGGACTTAGGAGCAGGTGGGCAAGGGTTGGAACAGACAGTATGTGGTGAAGACAGCATTGAACAAGAGGATGAGCCAAACAACTAAGAGGTACCAGATGGGGACTGGTACATGTTGCAGGAGGCAGAGGCAAAGGCTGGAGGCCAGTGTAGTGAAGAGGCTTTAGACAAGGTGGTCATTGAAGAGTGCCTTGAAGACAAGGGAAGACTTTAAACTGAGCAGTCACAGGGGAGTACCCAGGAGGATGAGAGTATCACAAATGGACAGTCTGATGACTGCCATGCTACATTGGGGCTTATATACTGTGTACATGGTTGATTACAAAGAACAGGAACTATTCTAGACTCTTTGGTACCATCCAATAGGGTTGTAGAGGCATAAAATTGCTTGTGTCAGGTTTGGGGCTGACTGAGCACATTACTGATCATTGTGGAGTGATGACATCATTATGAGGTCACTGTGGAGTGCTTGGTGAGCAGATGATGTTGTTGAGATCTGCACTGCCCAGAGTCTCAGGTGTGTTGTGATATGATCACAACTCAGATGCGTTGACGCATCAGATCACCCGGACTGGGCATCACCGGCTCAGCTCATACGCTGCAGTACGCATTAGTTACACTGATAGAGTGATTTAGGACAATCAGTAGCTACTTACAACTGATCCTCAGACTTACTTAGTGATCCATGATGGTAGTTAACTGTACTGCATCTAGTGGCGGTCTCAGGTACTTAAGAATGCCACAAAGTACATAGATCACTTCAGTTTTGTGTCAACCAAACTGAAGTGAGTATTTACACTATGACATCTTATCTCACAGTACTGATGATGCATTGTAGCTATTGTCTGATAGGTACATTATTTATATCAGTTTTGTGTCAACCAAACTGAACTATTGTCTGATAGATCTGCCTGCGATCTTATCATCTGCTGCTATCTAATCACACATACTGCGTCTATTTTCAACAGGTTATGGGCCCTGCCCGTATCTAAAATCACCACACACGTTTATTCCTATAACACCTCCCTTCCCCACAAACCTCTGTTATCAGACGACATCTTACTCCCTTGGCCCCTGGAACCAAAGGATTGACGCGCGCGCAGTTATATCACGCGTCAAAGATACTGATTTGATCTCTAATTGATCCAGCTACAATTGCTCCGCTGGTCCGGATTGGCAATTCACCTTATTACATCATATGGCACCCACATTCACTATCCCCTCGGGAATGCCCCTGGAGATCTTAGATTCATCAAATTGGACTACTTGGTCATTTCACTTTGAGGCCATTACCCGAATGAATGGTTTCCGGTGTCATCTTATCAATACAAAACCCTCTGGAGATAGCAATTGGGACGTTGAAGAAGACATACTGTTAGGCGTCTTCCAGCTCCATCTCCAGAAAGATATATACACAGAGATAAGCGATAACACCAAGTTCAACACCTGTAAACTCAAGTGGGAACAACTTAAGATTACTTGCATTGGCATTGGATCTATGTCCCTACATAACTCTTGGACCGCCCTCACGCAGTTTTGATCTAGATGACACCAGCCGATGTTCCCACAACTACAGAAATTGAATGATACTAGGATCAATCTTCAGAACAATGACATGCCCATCACCGATCTCCAATTCAGTCTCACTCTAATTCAGGCACTACCCAGCTCTTACTCTGGTCTTACGCAAGCTATCCTCGGCTCTAATCTTCCAAACAAGCTTTCCCCGAAAGCCATTCAGGAACACATTCTCCATGAAGAGAGTCGTTGGGCCGGCTCCTCCACTTCCCTTAACAAAATTGCTCCGGTCAAGAAACAGGACGATAAAAATAAAATAAAATGTTATTATTGCAAGAAAGCTGGTCACAAGAGTCCTGAGTGCCGGAAGAAGAAAAAGGATGAGGAGGAGAAGGCAAAGAAAAAGAGAGAGTCTGGCACGGACACTAACAGAAAGGTCAACGTGCACATAGTAGAGACTACTGCTACAATTACGGAGATCTCGGATGATGAAAATGACATTCGCATTTCCCTTTACTCAGCGACTAGATCGCGCTGGATGATTGACTCAGGAGCCACCCATCACATCAGTCCGTTCCAGGACCGACTTCATCACTTACGCTCCGGCCACCGGATCAGTTAACCTCAGAGGTCACACTATCATCAAGCAGATTGGCGACTGGATCTGTATCCATCCTACCGTCTGGAGGCATTGGGAAGTTTCCATTAACCCTCACCGATGTCATGCATGTTCCAGAAGCCGACGCGTGCTACTTCTCAGTCAGCACGTTGCTCCAAAGGGGGGGGACATATCACTTTTACTCAGAACACATGCCAAATCTACTACAAAGATCGGAAAGTCGCGCAAGGATACCTGGAGAATAACCTATTCTATATTGACTTTTCATCTCTGGCCCTACACGCACAGGTGGGGGTGCTACCGCTTAACATCTGGCATCAGCGCATGGGACATATGTCCTCACGCGCACTAATCAAATATGCTCATTCCGTCAAGGGAATCTCGCTTAGTTCAGCGTATCACGATCAGTCACCTTGCCCTGGGTGTGAACTCGGCAAACAGACGCGACTTCCTTTCCTGGCTTCGCCTAAGCGATCGGATTGGCTGTCTACAGATCGTGCATACTGACTTAGCCAGTCCGATGCAGACCCGGTCTATCTGAGGTGCAACTTATTGGGCAACATTTATCAATGACTACTCCCGTTATGGGGTAGTGTACTTCCTCAAAAGTAAAGATCAGTGTGCTGATGCGTTCAAAAAATATCTCGCGTGGTCAGAAAACCAGACCAACGATAAGATCAAAGCACTACACTCGGATCGCGGAGGGGAGTACTTGTCCGGTACCCTCAGATCGGTCTTAGATCAAAAGGGAATTGAGCATAGATTGACAATGCCAGGGTCACCACAGCAGAATGGTGTAGCGGAGAGATGGAACCAGACCCTCGAAGACAAGATGCGCGCTATGCTACATGGCGCTGGTCTTACTCTGGGTTTCTGGGAGCTTGCTACTGACGCAGCAGTCCATATCTACAATCGCACTCCTACACCCATTCTCCAGTGGAACACACCTCACTCAGTCTGGACGGACGGACAAGTTCCAAACGTTTCCTATTTCCACGTCTTTGGATGTAAGGCGTATGTACACATGCCTGCTAACAAACGGAAGAAGCTCAATCCGAGATGATTTTCGTTGGGTACGAGTCTGGATCTAAGGGTTACCGACTCTGGAATCAATCCACCTGAAAGCTGTTCTTATCGCGCGATGTCACTTTCGATGAGCGCTGTTACGAACCAAGGCCAGGCCCTGGCCATAGATTGTCCTATTTCACTCAAGAGAGGCCTCTCTCACTTTGCATTGCCGACTCCCTTCCATCTTCTGGGCTAACCCTCCTGCGGTACAAGATATCGCTATTGCAAGGGCACTATAACACGACCAAACACCCGTTTCCTAATCGGGTAATCATCGCGTGGCAGCCACATGGCCACCCAGCCACCAAGGACCCGAAACAGCGGCACAAACTCTTAGAAACTGTTGCATAAATCATCTGACGTCATCAAGGCTCCAATGACATCATAGCTGACTGGACAACTCCACAATGACCTCATAGGCTCACTAAGCGCTCCACAGTGACATCATAATGATGTCATCGCTCCACAATGATCAGTAATGTGCTCAGTAAGCCTGAAACTTGACACAAGTGAGTTTATGCCTCTGTAGTCCTATTGGATGGTACCAAGGAGTCTAGAATAGTCCCAGTTCTTTGTAATCGACCTTGTACACTGTATATAAGCCCCAATGAAGCATGGCAGTCGTCAGACTGTCCATTTGTGATACTCTCATCCTCCTGGGTACTCCCCCGCGACCGCTCAGTTTAAAGTCTACTCTCGTCTTCAAGGTACTCTTCAACAACTGCCTTGTTTAAAGCCCCCTTGCTATACTGGCCTCTAACTTTCACCTTTGTCTCTTGCAACATCTACCAGTCCCCATCTGGTACCTCCTCGTTGTTTGGCTCGTCCTCCTGTTCAACGCCGCCTTCGCCGCGTACCATCTGTTCCGACCCTTGCCCACCTGCTCCTGAGTCCTTAGTGATCAGCAGTACGTGTCTTGACAAGCGCATACTGCCTGCTAGGGGAGACCTTACTGACACTCCTCCTCCTGCACAACCCTTGGTCTTCACGGGACCGGTTTCTTTCACTGCCCCACTTCCGCACAAACCAGATGGCTGCAGACTTAGTCCTGCACCTCCGGAAACCCCACTAGATCCCAATACACCTAATTCACTTTACCTTACCCCTCCCACTCAGCCCTTTCCACATACTCCGCCGTGCCGCGTTCAGCCTGTGCACCAAGTCCGCTTGCGCCAGCCTCACTCAGCATTGCCTGGGACCATCCTTTGGTCCACCGCGTCCGCCCTCACCTAGGCGTCTTTGCCCTAACCCGCGTCCTAATCCTAGATTTCTCACTTCTAATGCAAATGCGGGGGGGTGCCTATCGCATATGGCACTATTAGCAACGGCAGAGGCGATCACTCCGGCTACGTTTCAGGAAGCGATGTCCTCGGACTCCACTGATCAATGGAGAACCGCATGTCAATATGAAATTGATGCACTCGCTAAGAATGGTACCTGGGAGCTTGTAGATCTGCCGCCGGGCCGCAAGGCCGTGCGATCTCGATGGGTGTTTGCATGCGAATCTGATGGTAGATTTCGTGCGCGTTTAGTCGCAAAGGGGTTCACCCAAGTGGAGGGGATTGATTATGATGAAACTTTCTCACCAGTTGCCAGATTTGAGTCTTTGAGACTACTCCTAGCATTGGCCGCGCTAGAGGATTGGGAGATCCATCAAATGGACGTCAAGTCGGCATTCCTTAATGGCACACTGGAGGAAGAGATCTACATGGAGCAACCACAAGGTTTCATCACTCCGGACCAAAAAGACAAAGTCTGTCGGTTAAAGAAGGCTCTCTATGGCCTCAAACAAGCCTCGCGCGCATGGAACTTACAGTTTCATGGAGTTCTCACTGGGCTCGGCTTCATGTGCACGCACTCAGATGCTGGGGTTTATCATCGCCAAGACGCAGGGGGAACCATAATCATTATCCTCTATGTCGATGATGTCACCATCTTAGGCGATTCACTCCCACTGATTGCAGACATTAAGAATTCATTGTCCATGCACTATGAAATGACTGATCTAGGCAAGATCGACTCCTATCTTGGGATTCGTGTTACGCATGATTGCTTGGCTAAGCGACTAGACATTGATCAATCTAGGTACATCTCGGAGATCATCAATCACTTCGGGATGGCAGATTCCAATCTGGTCCACACTCCGCTGCCCTCCGGGGCAGATGTCCACTTGGTCAAGCACTCCGGGGAGGCAACGCCTGATGAACTAAAGCATTTTCAACACATCATTGGCAGCCTTCTCTATGTGCAGATCAGGACACGACCAGATATATCATTTGCAGTCTCTCAACTTGCCCAATACTCATCCAATCCCTCATCGCATCATCTATGCCTTGCCAAATACATACTATCTTATCTTAACAGCACTTCAGATCTAAAGCTGTGTTATGATGGCACATGCGATACCAGATTACATGGGTACTCCAACTCTAGCCTTGGAGACAATGCAGATGACTACTGTTCCACCTCAGGCTATGTCTTCCTACTTTCCAGCGCTGCGATCTCCTGGACCTCATGCAAACAGAAGACTGTTGCCCAAAGTACCACTCAAGCCGAATATATGGCCTTAACCAACGCAGCTAATCAAGCCACGTGGTATCGGAGCTTCTTCTCCGAGATTGGCTATCAGATCTCCAATCCGATTCCGCTTCATGGTGATAACAAAGGCGCCATCGACCTCGCGCTCAACCCAGTCACCAGAAGACGGTCGAAGCATATCCCTATCAAGCATCATGCCATCTGCCAATACATTGAGGACAGGACTGATCATACTTATCCGTACTCCCACAGGAGAGATGCTTGCAGATGGTCTCACCAAGCCGCATACTCACGCACTGCTCCAGACCTTCGTCAATGGGTTGGGTCTTATTGCCGTTTTCAGCGCACTTGGCGGAGTTTGAATTCCACCCAAATTGGCGCAGAAAACCCTCTCAAACGTGCGGGGCAAATATCTCCCTCAAAACACCTTCAATTCACATAAAACTTATTGTCCCTGAATTGCCTGAATGAGGGCTAGGCAGCCCCATTGTTTTCATGAGATTTGAGTGAGAATTGGTGGAGCTGGTCTCAAGCCACCTCCACATATGTATTAGATGAATTACAACTCAAAATCACGGTCTATATCTATTATTTTTCCCTCGTGTTGTACCCATGGGCTGTCTTGAGGCAGCCCCATAGTGTTTTTGACTCAAGCATTGTGGTGTGCAACGTCGTTTCCCTCATATCGTGTGACAGTAGCACGGTCGTGTGCCGGGAAGGAGCCCCCCCAGGAAGTGCACACCTGAGCCCATGGGGCGGTGAAGTGTGTCCAAGAATGCAGAATGACTTCATAAGACTGAAGCTCCAAAGAGGAGGAGCACCTAGCGGGAACGCGAGAACGCGTTTGTTCATTCGACTGCACTGAGGTTCACACAGATGATAAGGGAACAACAGGGCAACTTTATTCAACATGGTAGCAGATACAGGTTAGAACTAAGGCTAAGGGACAGGAAAAGCACAAAAGACAGTCATATGAAAGGAAATCTAGACATGAGAAGGGGACCGAAGCTGGACGACACGAGGTATCGAGTCGTGGTCTCCAGCGGCTGTGGTAATGGCGTGTGGCGATTTGTGAAGGATGGCCGAGGCCAGGTGTGGTGACGAGGGGTGTGGTTGAGTTGCGACGTGAGGAGGGGGAGACGATGCAAAGGAGAGGCTGGAGGGGGGATAGGGAGAGTGCTGGTGGGTGGTCGCTTGGGCGCTGATGGTGCTGCCGAATGCGATTGCGGGTGGGACGATTGGAGAACTTGGATGGCAGATGCGAGGGAGAGGAGCAAGGGGGCGTGGAAGTAGAAAGGGAGAGGGAAGACGGCGGCAGGCTGGGAAATGGACGCATAGGCGGCGTGCAGATCTTTGACTAACAAAATGAGAGTCTAGTAAAAAAGGGGAGAAAAGCATACCGAAATGTACAGTAGCAACACTGTCCGATGGCAACGAAGACGGCGGCGTGGTACGGGGCTCTTTGGCTGTGCGTTGGGACTCATCAGTGCATGGTGAAGGCAGGGGTGTTGAGGGCGAGGGTGTGCAGCGGTTGATGGGGCGAGGGTGGCGTGCTGGTGGCGACGATGATGATGATGTGAGGATGAAGAGGAGATGGCACGAAAGGAATACGCACATATGTACTCTTGTAAGCGATTCGCGGCCAGCCATATAGCTGTGTGGGTGAGTCGACATCGAGGCCGTGCGCCTTTGCTGACAATTTTGCATGTCTTGTGGTCCGTGCGTTTGTGCTGTAGTGAGTTCCCAGGCTTCTGCATTTACATAGGCATAGGACTCTTCCTCCCCATCCTCATCAATAGCAGGAAGGGATGTCTTGGAAGCCTGAGCTCGTGGTTGTGATCACTTCGGTCAAGTGGGAGTGCCTGAGCTGTCACTTTCATTTCCACCAGTTTTTTTTCAGGCAGCCTTCCTTTGGCCAGTAGTACATGTCGGTGCAGGCCGGCATTTTGAAGCATGTTGCTTCGAGCCCATGAGGGTTTAGGGGGTTGAAATGGAGGGGTAGAGCAAGGTATGGTGAGCAGCTCTGGGAAGGGAAGAACGCCCTGTCGTCGTCCTGGAGTAGGAGTTTGGACAGGTGGACGGTTGATGAATAAGCCACATGACTCTTTACGCACTGTCTGTCCGTCGCCACGTCTGTCGCCACAGTAGCCTCAGTCGTGCCAGCCGCCGACTTCGCATCAGTCTCCATCTTAGCCTTGCCTGTACTTGTCAGTTCAGCCCAGTCCATCATAGCACCAGCATCGCCAGCCGCCGCCGTCTCCACCCTGCCCTCAGCCTCAGCCTTCTCAGTCTCAGCCACCACCACTGTGCCCCTAGTTTTGCCAGCCGTCTCCGTCGCCCCAGCTTCAGATCAGTCAACCGCCGCCACCGCGCTCTTAGCCTTGCCAGCCACCTTAGTCTCGTCAGCCGCCGCCATAGCCTCAGCCTCAGCCACCGATGTCTTAGTGCCACACGCCGCCACCTCCACCACCATCTCACAAGCCACCACCGCCACGCCCTTGTCAGCCACAGCCACCAGTCGCCCCTGCATTGCCCTCAGTCATCGCCTCCACCCTGTCCGCCTCCACCGTCGCACCAGCTCAGTCCGCCGCCACCTTCTCAGTCTCAGCCTCAGTCTTCTCAGTCAGAGCCGCCACTTTAGTAGTTTCGCGCGACACCAGCACCGCCACACCGTCGCAACCCCTCGCCACCAGCACCACCCCAGAAGACCAAGAAGGCCTTGGCCATGAACTTAGCCACAACACGCCACAACAGGAGCAGAAGCCGCCGCCGCAGGAGAAGCAGTCGCCAATGCCAACAGCACACCGCACACCGCCTCCCACATCACCTCCCCATCCATTCGCGCGCTCTCGCCCACGTCTGCTGCTGACACCTGCAGTGGAGACGACCCCGCCACCGCCACTGCAAGACTGACAGATCCCACCCCCGCTGCAAGCCGCCCCATGCATCCTCTTTCTCGAGTCCACGCCACCTACGTCTCTATCTACGAACTCATGCTCACCGCCTACACCTTCGCTCCTTGTCCATGCCTGCTGCCACCACCTGCAATGGAGACGACTCCTGTATATAAAAACACCCTAGCTACTCTATAGTAGAAAGAGTTTAGAATAGGACCCCTCTTTGCAACCCACTCCTCTCTGTCTGTGAAAAACAAGAAGGATGGTCAGAATCGAGAGGTGAGAGGGGTGATGAGTGGCTGGCCACGACTCCAATTGCACTGGAAATAACGTTGCACACCACAACACTTGAGTCAAAAACACTATGGGGCTGCCTCAAGACAGCCCATGGGTACAACATGAGGGAAAAATAATAGATATAGACCATGATTTTGAGTTGTAATTCATCTAATACACATGTGGAGGTGGCTTGAGTCCAGCTCCACCAATTCTCACTCAAATCTCATGAAAACAATGGGGCTGCCTAGCCCTCATTCAGGCGATTCAGGGACAATAAATTTCATATGAATTGAAGCTGTTTTGAGGGAGATATTTATCCCACATGTTTGAGGGGGTTTCTGCGCCAATTTGGGTGGAATTCAAGCTCCACCAAGTGCGCTGAAAACGGCAATAATTGATCTTATCTACCGACTGTCTTAATCATGGGGGGATGTTGAGATCTGCACTGCCCAGAGTCTCAGGTGTGTTGTGATATGATCACAACTCGGATGCGTTGACGCATCAGATCACCCAGACCGGGCATCACCGGCTCAGCTCATACACTGCAGCACGCATTAGTTACACTGATAGAGTGATTTAGGACAATCAGTAGCTACTTACAACCGATCCTCGGACTTACTTAGTGATCCGTGATGGTAGTTAACTGTACTGCATCTAGTGGCGGTCTCAGGTACTTAAGAATGCCACAAAGTACATAGATCACTTCAGTTTTGTGTCAACCAAACTGAAGTGAGTATTTACACTATGACATCTTATCTCACAGTACTGACGACACATTGTAGCTATTGTCTGATAGGTACATTATTTATATCAGTTTTGTGTCAACCAAACTGAAATATTGTCTGATAGATCTGCCTGCGATCTTATCATCTGCTGCTATCTAATCACACATACTGCATCTATTTTCAACAGATGTCAGTGTGGAGTTGCTCAGTCAGCCATGATGTCATTGGAGCTAAATGGTGTCATATGAGTTATGCAACAAGTTGTGGTAGTCCATGCCACTGTTTCAGGTCCTTGGTGGCTGGGTGGCCATGTGGCTGCCATTGTCAAGACATGTACTGCTGATCACTAAGGACTCAGGAGCAGGTGGGCAAGGGTCGGAACAGATGATACACAGCAAAGGCAGCATTGAACAGGAGGACGAGCCAAACAATGAGGAGGTACCAGATGGGGACTGGTAAGTGTTGCAAGAGACAGAGGCGAAGGCTAGAGGCCAGTGTAGCGAGAGGGCTTTAAACAAGACAGTTGTTGAAGAGTACCTTGGAGGTGAGGGGAATCTTTAGACTGAGCAGTCATGGGGGAGTACCCAGGAGGATGAGAGTATCACAAATGGACAGTCTGATGACTGCCATGCTTCATTGGGGCTTATATACAGTGTACAGGGTCAATTACAAAGAACTGGAACTGTTCTAGACCTTTTGGTACCATCCAATAGGACTACAGAGGTATAAACTTGCTTGTGTCAAGTTTCAGGCTTACTGAGTGCATTACTGATCATTGTGGGGAAATGACATCATTATGATGTCACTGTGGAGTGCTTAGTGAACCTATGAGGTCACTGTGGAGTCACTCAGTCAGCCATGATGTCATTGGAGCCTTGATGATGTCAGATGAGTTATGCAACAGTTTCTAAGAGTTGGTGCTGCTGTTTCAGGTTCCTGGTGGCTGGGTGACCATGTGGTTGCCATGCAATGATTACCCGATTAGGAAACAGGTGCCTGGTCGTGTTATAGTGCCTTTGCAATAGCAATATCTTGCACTGCAGGAGGGGTAGCCCAAAGAAATGGAAGGGAGTTGGCAATGCGAAGCAAGAGAGGTCTCTCTTGAGTGAAACCAGACAATATATGGCCAGGACCTGGCCTTGGTTCATAACAGCCATGCAATGATTACCTGATGGGTGTCCAGTCATGTCATAGTGCCTTTGTGATAGCAATATCTTGTACCACAGGAAGAGTAGCCCATGAAATCAAAGTGGATTGACAATGTAAAGTGAGAGGGGTTTCCTTTGAGTGTGATTGGGCAATATGTGGCCAGGACTTGGCCTCAGTTCACAACACACCCAATCAACCACAGCCATCCCAAGAATGTACAACAGAGCACAGAGAAAACCTCCACAGACAAACAGACTTCAATTTTTCTTATGCAAACCATTCCATCGATGCTACTCTTTTAAGCAAAGAAACAAAGAACCCTTACCCATTGCAGGAGCAACAGATCCATAAAGAGGGGATGAATGTTGTGAACCAAGGCCAAGTCCTGGCCATGCACCATCCTAGTTTACTCAAGAAAGCTCCTTCCACTTTGTATCCTCTATTCACCCCATTTCCAATGACTACTGTCAAGACTCACTGTTGAACTATCCAGTTCAAGAGCGAGGGATAAGCTCGACGACGAGTCGATAAATGTCCAAGATGGCGTGAGCAAGGAGTAGAGTCCAGAGTAGTAACAGATACCAGAGGGGTACTGTTACTGTGAGAGTCAAGCAGTCACGCAGAGAAGAGGCCAGGGTAGTCACAAGGGGGCGGTCCTTAAAGGAGTACCCCAGGGATGGAGAGTGCCATAAACAAATGGACAGTCTGAGGACTGTCCGCTACTTTATTGAGCACTTATATACTACAAGAGAACTGCTAAATAGGGAACAAGTCATAACCTTGTTATCAAGCACAATGGAGTGATGAGTAAGAAGTCGGAGAACGCTTACTGAGCATGCTCAGTCATGCTCAGTAAGCTGCTGAGTAAGAAAGCTTCTCTTGATGAGTAAGAGTTTCCATTGTCCACAGTGTTCACTGCTTTAGTGCACATGCGAGCACCTGATTCATTTCCTGTTAGTTAGTTTAGGGCCGGTCATTTGAGGACTTGTAGTTTGGTTAGGGAATAGTGTTATCTTATAAGGCCCTTATATAGTTCTATTAGGGTCCTTAGAGTCGACCCTAATACTTCTATTAAGGTCCTTAGTGTTGCCTTATAGTTCATTCTATAGTTATTAGAGTTGGTCTAATAACGCGTTGTAGGGCCTTTGATACTAGGTTAGTACCTATTGTAGAGCTCCTAGGGTCGTTCCAAAGGGTTCTTAGGAAGGCCCTAATACTGTCTTTTGTTGCTAGAAGGGTTGCCTTTAAGTGAGGCTTGCTGTATGTCGATTGTGCCGAGAATCGCTCGCGCAACAATGCGTGCGCGATATTGTGGACACCTCTACTCACCCCTTTTGCTCATGTGAACAGGGTGACACCATAGAGGCTGGGTTTCCTCCTATAAGGAAGGGTCCTTCCAGGGCCCTCTCCGGAGAATGGTTCATGACACTACTCCCTTCTGCAAGCATACATCACAAGGAATCCTTGCTCCCCAACCCCTGTGGCTTGCTAGAGCACCCTCTTTCCTATCTGGGTAACCCACCATGTGCTAGCCACATGGCCACTCAGCCACTTGGTACCAAAACACTGGAAGGACTCCTCAACCTCCTAGAATGATCTGTATGATGTCATAAAGTGCCACTGACATCATGGCTGACTGAGCAACTCCACTATGACATCATATGCTCACCAAGCACTCCACAAGTGATATCATTATGATGTCATTGCTCCACAGTCTCCCTAATTGTCCTGAGTCACCCATAGGTCTGACACAACAAGTTTATGCCCTTAGAATCTGATTGGAGCAGTCCAAAGAGTCTGGGTTATTTTCTGTCATTTGTATTCAGACTTGTAACTAGTATATAAGCCCCAATGTAACATGGCAGTCATCAGACTGTCCATTTGTGATTCTCTCTCTTCCAGGGTACTCCCTCGCAACCACTCTGTTTAAAGATCTTCCTCATCTTCAAGGTACTCTTCAACAACCGCCTTGTTTAAAGTCCCTTTGCTGCACTGGCCTCCAACCTTTGCCTCTGCATCTTGCAACATGTACCAGTCCCTATCTGGTACCTTCTAGTCATTTGGCTCATCCTCTTGTTCAATGCCATCTACACTGCATACCATCTGTTCCAACCCTTGCCCACCTGTTCCTGAGTCCTTAGTGATCAGCAGTATGTGTCTTGACAGATCCACAGGAAATAGTAAGTGCCTGTATTGATTTTATTTTATTTTTATTTGCTAACTTAATAATGGAAAGGTACACAATATTCAGGATTCATTGCCCAATGGCAGCCAAGACTGATTCATCTTGCTCCAGGATGTAAGCCGCATGGCCCAGGAAATGGAAGATGAGATTATCAGGCTGCATCCAGAGGATGCCATCTCCACCAGGCTCTGGTTGGACAGATTCACAGATGAAAAAACAAATGTTTTTTACAAAGACAGGCTGCACAGTGCCCTATCTCAATCAAATCTGTAGGAGGATGCATATGTGTTATGCATCCAGACCCCTTTCCAAATGGAGGCATTCTGCCACCTTGGGAATGGCTTCATTGGTATCAATACAACTCATAATATTACTCAATATCTGGACTTCTTATTATTTACCATGATCATGCACAATCACTGAGGACATGGTGCATAATATTTACTAAATGTCAATTTAGTACACTTACCTTTTCCAGATAGGTGTGCCTGTTGCCTGGATGCTGGCATCCAATGGAACAAAGGACACAATATCCTTTTTTGTCCATTGGGTCAGGGATGCCAGTCCAGCTATCTGGCCATCTATTATTATAACAGATTGTGATGCTGCACAGATTGCCACCCTCAAGATTGCCTATCCAGGAAGTTGGATATGGCTTTGCAAGTGGCATGTGTTGCATGCAATGCAATCACACTTCAATGCTAATGATTTTCCTGATCTGTGGGATAAGATCAAGAGATGGGTACATACAGATGATCAGGCTGACTTTCTACAAATCTGGGAGGAGATCTCCACTGATCCTCAGGTTCCAGAAACTTTTGTGAACTATCTTGGGTCTTAATGTTATGAACCAAGGCCAGATCCTGGCTGTATATTGTCCCATTTCACTCAAGAGAGACCGCGTACCATCTGTTCCAACCCTTGCCCACCTGCTCCTGAGTCCCTTGTGATCAGCAGTACATGTCTTGACACTTAATGGATGCCTGTGGTGCATATGTGGTCCATGGTTTACTGGAAAAATCACCATATCTTTGAGGAAGGGGACACCAACATGTTGATCAAAGCATATGTGATCCTCCTGATCTAAAGATAAGATGACTCAATCTTTTTAAATATCATCATGTCCTCAAATCACATTGGCTTGACAGCAAGCACAATCAGTGGATTGATTGAATATTATTTGTCCTAGTGCATCACATGGTGCCATATTACCAAAACAGGCACAAATGGCAGAACATTGGGCTTGATGGTCAGGACCTGGTGGCTGACAGGTGTCATATAATTTTCACCCATGCCAAGAGCATCTCACAAGATTCAATCTTGCAATTCAATGAGATCTGCTTTCACATTGCTGCACAATCCTGTTCCAGTGCAATTTACTCAATCAATCTGATGAAGTCAACTTGTGATTGCACAGATTATCCCCAGATTAGATTCTGCAAACACATTGCAGCAATCTACATTCACTTTCCCTACCTCTGTCCTGAGGAGAGCACACAAAAGGAAAGTGCAAATAAATCACCTGACCCCCCATCCCCATCATCTTCTTCATCCACACCAAGGGAGAGCCTAGTATCTCTCTCACAGGAGATCATATCATTATTGCATGATCTCGCATCTAGCCTTGAAAATGCTAATCAAACAGCAGAGATCGTTGAGGCTGCGCAGGCCACCAAATACGGTTTGGCAGCCGCAATCAATTTAATTCAAGGTTCCAAGGTCTTACCTGATAAGGAAGTGATTGCACCCAATCTGAAAACATGGATGGAGACAGCCAAGCATATGGTTGTCAAACTCAAACAGGGCCCAAAACAACAGACCAGTCTTCCCAATGTGTGGGGACTGACAGCACAAAGCATCGGTGTTGCTAAGGGAAAGCACCACCATGTTCACAATGATCTGTACACCGGGGCCAAATGGTCAGGCAAGTGCACCAAGCCCAATGCAACATCTGCCACCATGAATGCATGCACATGTGCCCTTGGGGAACCATCATCCCTCCCTCAGAACCCCCCTCCCTCCAATGCCACCACCTCCCTTGCACCAGGTCCCTTCAGACTCACACTGCTGCCTATTCTAACAGCCTCAACTGCTGTTCCTTACAATACAAAATCTTTTTTTGTATCATTTTAATTTATTTGTCTAATAGCTAATAAATAAGTCATTGAATATGTAATTGAGAAAGTGATTTGGTGTCATTTAAATGCATGATTGATGCACTGATTCTCTTGCCAACACAATCACCTTTTATGGTAACTCAACCCACCACAAAAAGAATGCAACTGATAGCCTGGCTCTGGCTTTTCAAATCAAAGGCTGGGCCAAAGCCATCATGAAGCCATCACTTTGGCCCAGCTCAGCCCAGCCTATTTCAGCCTGGCTTGGCCCAGCTCATGGCCTGAGGCTGGGCTGGGCAAAACACCATATGTTACTTAGGAGATAAAATAGGAGAAAATGGTTTTTTAGAAGCTTTTGGAGTCAGGAATGGAAGTAAAATAGGAATGGAATCATATAGTAAGGAGCCCTCAGACTTTGACAGAAATAACACATTGCCTGTCTGTCTGGCTGATGTGCTTGCTCTGGTTTTGGTGCATGTGTGTCATGAATTACCCCCTTGTTCGGTTCATCTCTACACTCTGTTGTTATTGTTTACTTTTACTATTGTTCTCCTCCATCACCCTCATCCCCTCGGTTACCATTTCATCCCTTGATGCCAATGGTCCCTTATTGTTTCACCTATTGTGTTTCATCTATTGTTCAAGTACCTTTTGCCATTGGTTCACCTTTATCTATTGTTCCACATATAGTACTGTACAGCCTCACTAGATACAGTATTTAAGTGCCTGTAGAAGCTGGGGAATGCCCCAAGCTTAGCTTTGTCCCATTTCCTGTCACATCCCTTGCCCTGTATACTCTCTCAATCACAACTTGCTTGTGCTGGCCTACACTCAGCTTGACCTAAGCACACCACAAGGAACCCTTGTGTTCCTTTTCCTCCTCTACCTCTCTCTCATCATCATCCTCCTCTTCTGTGAAACCAGAAGATCGACTCTGTCTGTGGACTGAGTCATTATCTGACTTAGCCTTGAGATGCTAAACCTTTGATCTGGCCTCCTTGAGCTGGCCCCACTGAACCCCTTGAACCAAGTCACAGGGACTTGGCCCCACTGAACCTTGAGCTAACGCTCTTATGGCCATGACACCATAACAATGTGCACAATTGAATCACACATTTGCATTTTTCTCAGATACAGGAGTTGTGGAGTCAATATGGAATGAAGAAAGGTGTTCTTGATTTTTAGACATTTTTGATTTCAATCTGAATCAAACAAAACAGACAAAGGAGCATATTCTCCCCTGAGGGGAGTGCAAAAAAATTGAGGGATCACAATGATCCCTGGGACGCGCGGTGTTGCGCTTTCGCACTCCTCCGCACGCACCCCTGGTGGCCCGAAAGAGTGCTGCTGGTCCACATGGAAAATGGAATGTACAATGCAAATGCGAACCCGATTTTACGCTACGTGCTATTGATGAGATTTTATTGAACTCGGAGTCGAAGTCCACGGTGCGTCGATCACAACGTAGGAAGTGGCAGCCTGAGGCAGTGTTGGCTGTGAAGCCCTTCAAATAGGTTTCACCAAGCTTGAAGGCTTCAAGGCTGTTGAAGGGCTTCAAGACCTTCAATTGAAGGCCTTAATATCAAAAAATGACAGTTTAAAATGTTTGCATGGCTATTATCATAAGTTTGATGACAATAGGGGTGATTCAAGCTAAGATACAGTCAATTTAAGTTTCTACTCAAAGTCATCCCCAGATCCCTCCATGGCACCATCATCAGGGTATTTATCCTCCTCTTGGTCTGCCAAAGCTTCCATCAGTGCAGCTTCCTCATCAAATTCCATCAGTGCATGTCTGTCAGGTCGTACCACCTCACCTCCAAATAGCACCGACAGTTTACAAGGTGACCATTTTCTGGCATGGGCAGCTGGTATAGGTGTAATCAGGTCCTCATTGTCTGATTCTGGCTCAGCATCTGACTCATTCTCTGCCTAGAGTTGTGTTGAAGATAGATGCAGTGTGTGTGATTAGATAGCAGCAGATGATAAGATCGCAGGCAGATCTATCAGACAATAGTTCAGTTTGGTTGACACAAAACTGATATAAATAATGTACCTATCAGACAATAGCTACAACGTGTCATCAGTACTGTGAGATAGGAGATCATAGTGTAAATACTCACTTCAGTTTGGTTGACACAAAACTGAAGTGATCTGCATACTTTGTGGCATTCTTAAGTACCTGAGACCGCCACTGGATGCAGTACAGTTAACTAGCATCATGGATCACTAAGTAAGTCCAAGGATCAGTTGTAAGTAGCTACCAATTGTCCTAAATCACTCTATCAGTGTAACTAACGTGTGCTGCAGCATATGAGCTGAGCTGGTGATGCCTGGTCTGGGTGATCCAACACATCAACGCATCCAAGTTGTGATCATATCACAACACACCTGAGACTCTGGGCAGTGCAGATCTCAACAGAGTCATGCATCCCTGATCCACTTTGCCATCTCTGTTCTCCACCCTGCTTCGCTAGTCACCAATGCTTGGCCATGCTCAGTCTTGTCTTCATCATCTATATCTTTGAGCAAATCACTGTATCATGGGACAGCTAGAAGAGCTTTCCTTGCTTTTCAATGAGGCCAAGCCATCAATGATCTGCAGCAATATCTGCACCAACCTGATAATGGTGAGGGTTGTACAAAAGATGCAGTAATAATTTAACCTTTGTCATCTTTTCAAGCTTCTTCAAGCCTAAACAATTCCGTCGTTGGGTTTGCTTAACCTTCAAGTCAGAGAAAAGACACTTGCAACCAGCCTGATTGACTACAATAGTAAGGAGGATAATTGCAAAGGATGCAAGCTCCTGTGTATCATTTGAACTCTCAAAGGCCCTCCAGACGGTGAGTGGGTCCTTCCCCTAGTCAAATACATGTCAATATACTTTACTGATAGCCATATGAAGTACATACCATGATATCTTCAAACCCAACACATTGATCTCTCCAATCACCAAACTGCCCTGTTCCAGCAAGATGCTGCATAAATGATCTAAGTGCACACTCCTTTGTAGCATGCTCCTGTGGCATATCACCGTTTGAGGGCTGGGCTTTCATGCAATGATACATCTACACCCATCAATCACTGTATAGTTTGAGATAGTGGACATAAATGACATACCGAAATGAGGAGGTTATTGGACTTGAATTAATTAAGATTTGCAGTGGATCCAAAACAGGATAGACCCTCGTATGGATTAAGAATCAAGGCCAGGATGAAAAGCGGTTGATCACAAGACTTCCATCTCTTTTCAAGTCATTTGACCATTGCAGTTGCAACATCAGGCTCAGGATGACCCTTGAAATGTAAGAACATTCTCACCAAGGTAAGTAGGACTTGATCAGCCCAAGTAGAGTTGCTCTGATTGATGTTCGTTCCATAGCAGATGGGCTCAATGTCACCTATAATGGTCTCTAGCCCAGTCCAGAACGCATGGCTGTTAATTAAGTCACAGAACTGCACAGCATCTTTGGTCAGCTGTTCTTTCTCCATTGACTTGGCTGCCCCAACTTGCACAGCAATAATAGCTTCTCGATGCAGCATTATGGCAAGCTGAAGTGGCTCCTTGACAGTGTATAAGCGAACAAAGGCAATGTAATGTGTCGTCCATTGTGTGAGATTGGCCATGAGATATGTGAGAATGATAGGACATCCATTATTATGGTCCTTGCTGATATCTGCCTGCGCCTTGTTAAATATGGCACAGACCTTCCCATGGTTGTTCAGCCAGCCTATCAGTGCTGTTGCAGATGCTCCAATCTCTGCCGCGTAAATGCAGACCTTCAAGTAGTCAACAAGAATCAATTGAAACTTTGTGAATTGAACCATTAGTATTTACAACATGGCATGATGAAATGTTACTGCACACACCTGGTGAGCCCAACATGATGGCCCAATCAAGTACAGCCGACTCTTTATCAGTAATTTCCAACCCTTGTTGCTACCACTGTCTGCATCTGTTGTGAAGTAGATAACTGTGCAACCATACTTTTTCTCTATCCAATCAATAATCTTTTCAAATTGCCAACATTGTGCAGGTCCATCCTTGTCATTTGCAGTTGCATGAATCAACTCTAGCGTATATGACTAGATGGTGTGGGAGATACATCACAGACAACAGGCGCAATGGCACATACCTTGAAATCCACATTCACGCAAATGCCGTTCACAGCATCTTTTGTGAGAGATTTCCATCCATCAGTCCTACACTTCCAAAATCAGCACTGCATATCAATCTAGTGTCATTACAATCTTATGATAAACCAAGGTTCTTTCTGGTTAGGATTCTTCCAAGCATTGAGTCAACTATCCCTGATGCTTCATCTAGCAACCAACCACCAATTACTTTCCTAGATGGTATGAATCCAGGTGCAGCCGTTCATAGCATCCCAAAGAGCTTCAACATCTCTGGGTCTCCCATTGCTCAGAACAAAAGGTTTGCTGAAACAACAGCTCAAAGGACTTGGGCCTGGACAGCAACCATCTCTTCTTGACTGAATGGCACGTCCACTCCTCAGTAGGTCTTCAGCATGGCTTGTTTCAACTTCTGGCATGGATGGGAGCTTGGTTCAATAGTGGAGCTTGGTTGGGAGCATTTCCTGCTGCTGTTGTTGACAGTTGGCTCAGATGTCACATTACCCTGAGCTGATGTCTTTCCCAAGGCTCATTGGGTGATTGCTTCTTCTTTTGCCGCATCTGATGCATACAGGCATGGTTGAACACCTTGTCCCCCAATTATATGTGCAATGAAGGCTAGTTTTGAGCCTTGAGTACTGCCCACTGCTTGGCAAGCTTTGAAGTATGTGTTATTAATAATATGGAGATTGAGGGTGAACATGACATGTCATGTTGGCCATAGTCACTCACCAGTTTCAAATCTCAACTTCTGTGAAATAAATTCTGAAGTGTCATCCAGTCCTTCATCACCAATCACTTCATGTTGAGCAACACAACCCTTGCAGTATGTGTGATGATGGGTTCCATTTTGCTTCTCACCTCGATGAAAGAATGCCCAAAGTGACTGAGCATTTGGTGCCATCTGACATCTCAGATGAGTCAAGAGTTTGAAATTATTAGTTGACAAATTTTCTAACTACAACACAGCCACTCAGACCTTGAAGCCCTTCAACTCTTCAAAATTTTGTTACAAGCCTTGAAGGCTTCACTGAAGGCCTTCTGAAGGGCAAGCCATTTGAAGGCCTTCAGCCCTTCAGCCAACACTGGCCTGAGGCGCGCAGTAAGCATGTACCAGTTACGGGCAGCACTGGTGCAACCTTGCCCCGCCATCCCCAATTGAACCTGTCCTCGCATGCAGAGTGCACACTTTCCTTTCATTTTTTTGTCATGATCTCACCCTCTGTGGTCGAGTGGTAATCTGGGTAGCGACCGATTGGAAGCGGGTGGTTCCGTGACCCAGGTTGTATGTTCCACTGCAGCACCACGAACAGAGGTCAACGACTGGGAGTGCCGATGCCCAACGCCATCTCGCTTCCATGCGCCGACGACGTTTTAAAAACGACCCGCGCAGAAACAGAACCCGGGCCAGTGGTAGGAGAATTCATCGGCGCCGTTTCTTGTGTGGTGGGAAACGATCTGCCAGGAGGAAAACATCGTATTGAACCATGACTCAATTCGATTCAGGTTCTCGTCAGTATCGCCAGCAATCGTGCGAAAACGGGAATTTACTGGTCATCATACCCGTGAGGGTCAGCATGCACACACGGCAGCTTGGCCGTGGATCTACTCGTTCATTATTCAGACTGGCTGAGAACTCGACAGTTTTCCATGCCAACACGAGGCGTACGTCTCGCCCACTCACTGGCAGTAGGGTCTACAGCCTGTGTGACGCGGCCAGAGTCGCGCATTGCATACTGATTTTAAATGTCAACATCTCGCAACGCTAGTAATCCAATGCGTCAGCACAGGGCGAAGAGGACGAGGACGTCGAAGCCCATTCTCGACTTGCGTGAGTTGATTTACCCCCTCAGGCTCGGGATATGAAACCAGCAATCTCCCCTTCCGTTGAGCTTTCAGCTCCATATGATTCCTAGACAGATCACGAGGTCGTGTTTATCATCGGGGCAACCCCTAGCAGCGGTCTTGACCGGGCGATAAATGATACGCGCGCCAATCTCTGCACGAACGAACCCTCCCGTTCGGGTGATCGCCCTCCTTGCCGACGGACGCGATGTTATCGTGGCACACGAGACGTCTCTACCCAGCCGTGGCTCGCTTGCCAGCGGGGCTGATGAGGAAACGATGTCGTTGTAGTCAAGGCACGCGCATACCCGTGCCCCACGCACGACCACGAGGCCGCGGGACGGAAAGAGAACGGGCGCGGTGTCACCGACGCCCTGCACGACGGGTTCGAGCTTGGATTCGAGCTCGATGACAGCTCAAGGCGGTCCGCGGCGTGAAGACGACAGGACTTCGCAGGATGCAAGAACGCTTCTCTTCTGATGGCGGCTTCCTTCGGCTCGGCTGCGTCTGCCGCGAGTCGAGATGAGACACCCTCGGGGTCATAACCAAATCCTGGCTTGTTTCCATGCAAACAGTTACAATATCTCTGCGGGTGTATCGGAGATCCGGTATGTAATCTTCTGGGCGCTGACCTGCCCGCACCTCAGTGTAATTCGATCAGAGTGGCGACAGTCACCCGTACCTTTCCCTCGCTCATGTAATGGAACCCGTCTGCAACGCTCGCAAGTCCGTACGGTTGGATCAATGCGGGGTTCGGGCGGACGTCGGCCTTGACGAGTAGTTCTGACAGTAACTGTATCCACTTCCGGCCAAGTGCTGTCAACTCGGGGGATGCGGTGAAAGGAAGCGGAAAGTCGTAGTCCTGCAACTCATTGAACTGTTTCATCACCTTTTTACAACAAGAAGAAGAAAAAAGGGAATTCCTCGGTTAAAAGTAAAAAGACAAGGAACGCACCATCCCAAAACAGTCAAAGACAATGCTCCTCAGAACTTTGACTCCCTCCGCGGTTGGGTAATCGGCCAGGGTGAGATAGGCGATCGTGCCCTTGCCGCTTAGGGCACCAGCGACGATCTCGAAGGACGTCCCCTCGGCCACGCAGTCGGCAACGTGCTCTATCACGCCCGCTGCTGCCGCTTCTCTGATCTGCTTCGCCGCCGCCACCGGGATCACGATAGTCCACGACGACGTCCGCGCCGAAGGAACGCACGAGGTCAAAGTTCCTCTCCGAGGCCGTGGCGATGACGTACAAGCCCGACAGCTTCGCGAACTGGACCACGTACTGCCCGACCGAGCTCGCGCCGCCGGAGACGAGGACCGTCGTCTGGGGCCGCAGCCGCCGGTGACCGGCGCCGTCGCTCGACGACAAATTCGCATTCAAATTCGGGTCCGGATGCGCGCCAACGTCAGGGGGGCCAGGAGGCGCCCGGTGGCGTGCGGGCACGGGCAGACGCGGCTCGGGAAGCTCGAGCATCTCGTGGAGCATCCTGAGCGCGGTGAGCGGCGCGATGCCCAGTTGGGCGGCGTCCTCGAAGGACCACGTGTCCGGGACGTGGACGACAAAGTCCGCGAGCGTGACGAGGTATTCGGCGAACGCGCCGTTGGGGAATATCCCTGTTGGGGAGGAAGAAGGGGGGATTCCTCATTCAATCTGATGGACCGATTGGGGGGCGAAAAGGGGGAGGAAGAAGGGGCGGGCACGCCGGTGATTGTAGTTAGGGCAGGGACGACTGACCTCCCAGGACCAGACCGGCGACGCGCTCACCTGTGGAGCGGAGGCCGGGAGGGACGTTCGATCCGATTTCCTCGACGATTCCTGAGAAGTCGCATCCGGCGACCGATCCTGCGCGCCTGGCCATCAATGCAGTTTTCCCTGTGAAAACCGGCCAAAAAAAAAAAGTAAAAGAGCGAAACGGTCACTGAAAAGACGGAAGGACGCAGACGACCGGCACCCACAATCGGCTGGATTCTGCGTGGCGGCGACGACCTTGACTAGGATCTCGTTGGGACCGGGCTTGGGGACGGCAATCTCATGCAAAGCAACCGAACCGTCTCGTTGGATAACGGCGGCCTTCTGCGTCGTGGGGGCCATTGATTGTGGGAAATCGTCCGAGGACGCACGATAAGAAGAACATGGAGCCCTTCCGAATATAATATCGTAAATCCTCCGAGCAATTCGTCAGCTGGCGACCGGTGATCAGCTCAGCTGCACGGCAGCGCTGTATTACGGAGTCTCCAGTCTGGGAGGGCTTTCTGCACGCACGAGAACTGAAGTACTGAACTGAACTCAGTACTATGGGTGGCTGGGAACTGCAAATATTACACTTATCGATTTCTACAACATACTTTGAGCCTTTAAACTTATTGCCATTTTCAGCACACTTGGCGGAGCTTGAATTCCACCCAAATTGGCGCAGAAACCCCCTCAAAAATGTGGAATAAATATCTCCTTCAAAACAGCTTCAATTCATATGAAAATTATTGTCCCTGAATTGCCTGAATGAGGGCTAGGCAGCCCCATTGTTTTCATGAGATTTGAGTGAGAATTGGTGGAGCTGGACTCAAGCCACCTCCACATGTGTATTAGATGAATTACAACTCAAAATCATGGTCTATATCTATTATTTTTCCCTCATGTTGTACCCATGGGCTGTCTTGAGGCAGCCCCATAGTGTTTTTGACTCAAGTGTTGTGGTGTGCAACGTTGTTTCCAGTGCGATTGGAGTCGCGGCCTGCCACTCATCACCCCTCTTGCCTCTCGATTCTGACCATCCTTCTTGTTTTTCACAGACAGAGAGGAGTGGGTTGCAAAGAGGGGTCCTATTCTGAACTCTTTCTACTACAGAGTAGCTAGGGCGTTTTTATATACAGGAGAGAGGTACTAGAGATGAATGGCATGAAAGTGAATCAAGACTGGTTGAGACGGTCGAGGCGGTTGTGAAAGGCTTGAGACGCGAACGCATCTAGTGTGCCGAGGCATCCATGCACACGTGGTCGGTGGCAAGGGCTGGGTGATGCAATCGAGGTTTTGATGTTGCATGCGAGATGGCTTGTGGTGTGCGGTCGGTGGACTGCCTGGAATGAGAGGGAGGTGGCAAGGGATGAAAGGGAGCTGAGGTGTCAGTCTCATGTTGTGTTGTGTCGCGTTTTCACATGTGATTTTGAGGCCAGCCATAATCTTCCTTACACCTCCCGGGGGCTTGAAACTTTGACTGTCCTCGGTCAAGGGTCTGAATGTGAGTGTCAAGACTCACTGTTGAACTATCCAGTTCAAGAGCGAGGGATAAGCTCGAAGACGAGTCGATAGACGTCCAAGACTGCGTGGGCAAGGAGTAGAGTCCAGAGTAGTAACAGATACCAGAGAGGTATTGTTACTGTGAGAGTCGAGCAGTCACGTAGAGGAGAAGCCAGGATAGTCACAAGGGGATGGTCCTTAAAGGAGTATCCCAGGGATGGAGAGTGCCGTAAACAAATGGACAGTCTGAGGACTGTCCGCTACTTTATTGAGCGCTTATATACTACAAGAGAACTGCTAAATAGGGGACAAGTCATAACCTTGTTATCAAGCACAATAGAGTGATGAGTAAGAAGTCAGAGGACGCTTACTGAGCATGCTCAGTCATGCTCAGTAAGCTGCTGAGTAAGAAGCTTCTCTTGATGAGTAAGAGCTTCCATTGTCCACGTGTTTACTGCTTTAGTGCACGTGCAAGCACCTGATTCATTTCCTGTTAGTTAGTTTAGGGCCGGTCATTTGAGGACTTGTAGTTTGGTTAGGGAATAGTGTTATCTTATAAGGCCCTTATATAGTTCTATTAGGGTCCTTAGAGTCGACCCTAATACTTCTATTAAGGTCCTTAGTGTTGCCTTATAGTTCATTCTATAGTTATTAGAGTTGGTCTAATAATGCGTTGTAGGGCCTTTGATACTAGGTTAGTACCTATTGTAGAGTTCCTAGGGTCGTTCCAAAGGGTCCTTAGGAAGGCCCTAATACTGTCTTTTGTTGCTAGAAGGGTTGCCTTTAAGTGGGGCTTGCTGTATGTCAATTGTGCCGAGAATTGCTCGCGCAACAATGCGCACGTGATATTGTGGACACCTCTACTCACCCCTTTTGCTCGTGTGAACAGGGTGACACCATAGAGGCTGGGTTTCCTCCTATAAGGAAGGGTCCTTCAAGGGCCCTCTCCGGGGAATGGTTCATGACAGTGAGTGTTTTGAGCCTTTCACGTCTGAATTGAGGCAGCGGTTGTGGTTGCTTGTGCTGTGGAAGACACGAAGGTGGCGATCAGCGATGGTGATGACGGAAGAGGCGAGGGTGATGGGAAATGGAGGCGATGGAGATGAGGGCGGCAGTGACGAGATGGCAGCTGCGTGGTGGTGGTGTTGTCTTGTAGCAGTGGCGGCGTGGTCATCTCCATTGCAGGTGGTGGCAGCAGGCGTGGACGAGGAGTGAAGGTGTAGGTGGTGAGCATGAGTTCGTAGATAGAGACGTAGGTGGCAAGGACTCGAGAAAGAGGATGCGTGGGGTGGCTTGCACGGGGGTGGGATCTGTCGTCTTGTGGTGGCGGTGGCAGGGTCGTCTCCACTGCAGGTGTCGGCAGCAGACGTGGGCAAGAGCGCACGAATGGATGGGGAGGCGATGTGGGAGGCGGCATGTGGTGTGCTGTTGGCATTGGCGACTGCTTCTCCTGCGGCGGCGGCGTGGCAGCAGCTTCTGCTCCTGTTGTGGCGTGTTGTGGATAAGTTCATGGCCGAGGCCTTCTTGGTCTTCTGGGGTGGTGCTGGTGGCGAGTGTCATGAACCATTCTCCAGAGAGGGCCCTTGAAGGACCCTTCCTTATAGGAGGAAACCCACCCTCTATGGTGTCACCCTGTTCACACGAGCAAAAGGGGTGAGTAGAGGTGTCCACAATATCGCGCACACATTGTTGCGCGAGCAATTCTCGGCACAATCGACATACAGCAAGCCCCACTTAAAGGCAACCCTTCTAGCAACAAAAGACAGCATTAGGGCCTTCCTAAGGACCCTTTGGAACAACCCTAGGAACTCTACAATAGGTACTAACCTGGTATCAAAGGCCCTACAACGCGTTATTAGACCAACTCTAATAACTATAGAACAAACTATAAGGCAACACTAAGGACCTTAATAGAAGTATTAGGGTCGACTCTAAGGACCCTAATAGAACTATATAAGGGCCTTATAAGATAACACTATTCCTAACCAAACTACAAGTCCTCAAATGACCGGCCCTAAACTAACTAACAGGAAATGAATCAGGTGCTTGCACGTGCACTAAAACATGTGGACAATGGAAGCTCTTACTCATCAAGAGAAGCTTCTTACTCAGCAGCTTACTGAGCATGACCGAGCATGCTCAGTAAGCGTCCTCCGACTTCTTACTCATCACTCTATGGTGCTTGATAACAAGGTTATGACTTGTTCCCTAATTAGCAGTTCTCTTGTAGTATATAAGCGCTCAATAAAGTAGCAGACAGTCCTCAGACTGTCCATTTGTTTACGGCACTCTCCAACCCTGGGATACTCCTTTAAGGACCATCCCCTTGTGACTACCCTGGCCTCTTCCCTGCATGATTGCTCAACTCTCACAGTAACAATACCTCTCTGGTATCTGTTACTACTCTGGACTCTACTTCTTGCCCACGCAGTCTTGGACGTCTATCGACTCGTCTTCGAGCTTATCCCTCGCTCTTGAACTGGATAGTTCAACAGTGAGTCTTGACAGCGAGGGGTTGCGACGGTGCAGCGGTGCTGATGTCACAGGAAACTACTAAAGCGGCGGCTGAGACTGAGAAGGCTGAGGCTGAGGGCAGGGTGGAGACAGCGGTGGCTGGCAATGCTGGTGCTATGACGGACTGGGCTGAACTGACGAGTATGGGCGAGGCTAAGATGGAGACTGATGCAAAGTCAGCGGCTGGCACAACTGAGGCTACTGTGGCGACAGACAAGGCCATGGACGAGACTGAGGGCGACGAGACGACTGAGGGCGTGGGAGCAGATGAGACGAAGGTGGGGGTGGCAGACAAGGCTGTGAGGGCTGAAGTGGCGGGCAGCACTAAAATGTCGGTGGGCGAGGTTGAGATGGTGGTTGTGCATGGAGCTGAGACAGTGGCCATAGCAGGCGACACTGAGGGCGCGGGAGCTGGTTGGGCAAAGACAGGGACAGTGGCGATAGGTGATGTCACAGCTGAGGCTATGGCGGTGGGGACAGACGAGGGGGTGATGATGGCAAATGCGGGCAATGCTGGCTGGCAAGTCGAGGATGGCGGTGGTGAATGAGGTGACGGGAACGGCAGATGAGGTGGGAACCGCAGGGACGATGGGCAAGGCAGGCAAGGCGGAGGCGATGGTGCACGATGTAGGGACGGAGGCTGGAGTGGGCATGGGCACAGGGTATGTGTAGTCGTCTTCGTCTTCATCTGCAGAGCAGAGTTGGCGTTCCCGCTGAATGTCACAGGGACGCTGAGAGAATATCTTGACTAGTGTGTCAAATACTTCTCAGAAATTGACAAAGTGCCTCTGCTGTTCGCTCGGGCGCCAGGGGCCGAGATGTTGGGAGACCATCCGGTGGTCGTCTGGGTGGAGTCCGAGCCAGAATGACTCGTCGCAATCCTTGTAGCACAGGCGGCACGCATGGACAAGGGGACCGCAGATTGCCCTGAAACTCCAGTAGTATTTGTCTACATCTTCCTGGTCACACATGCGGAGTCTTGACAAGGAGGCAATAAGGTCCTCCAGATCCCACTTGAGCTTGAGGTATTCTAACTGAGTCAGCATGCTGAAGGAGTGCAGCGCGTGGTGAAGACAGATGGCAGGTCGACGCAGGCAGTGTGACTGGCACGGCTGTGACTGTGGGTGTGGAGGGCCAAATGCGAGTTGGAAGGGAGTGGTGCGACTGATGTGTCTGAGACAGCGGGTGTGGTGGGAATGAGGGCAAAGGATGGTCAGAATGGAGAGGTGAGAGGGGTGATGAGTGGCTGGTCGTCACTCCAATCACACTGAAAACAATGTTGCACACCACAACACTTGAGTCAAAAACACTATGGGGCTGCCTCAAGACAGCCCATGGGTACAACATGAGGGAAAAATAATAGATATAGACCATGATTTTGAGTTGTAATTCATCTAATACACATGTGGAGGTGGCTTGAGTCCAGCTCCACCAATTCTCACTCAAATCTTATGAAAACAATAGGGCTGCCTAGCCCTCATTCAGGCGATTCAGGGACAATAATTTTCATATGAATTGAAGCTGTTTTGAGGGAGATATTCATCCTGCATGTTTGAGGGGGTTTCTGTGCTGATTTGCGTGGAATTCAAGCTCCGCCAAGTGCGCTGAAAACAGCAATAAACCCTATGTCTTCTTTACTCTTTTATATCTGCTCATAAATTTTATATATCTTTATTTGAAGTTGTTGAGCTCTCGGACAATGACCAAAGTCAAAGGGCAAAAAGTTCACAATGTGCAAATCTTTGTAACGGCTGGTCACAGTCCAGTTTCAGTCTCCGCTGCGATGGAGGGGCAATTGCGACCGTCGCAAGAGGCAATTCGCAGGATTACATGTCTGAGCTGAGGACTGATGCGTCTGAGGACCTCATCGGTTGTGATTGCCGATGCCCTGCCATGAGCGGTACTTTTCAGAGTCACATCCTGTTCAACAATAGTGTAAATTATTCATTTTCATGACAATTCCACCTTTGCTACCCTCCCTCCAGAAAATTAGTTCTGAGGTGGTCACCACCTGGTGGTGTTGATATTTAGATTGGATTGGTAAACTGTTCCTAGGGGTTTTTGGTCAGGGTGTATGTTTCCGAATAACCAGAACTTCTTACATCAGGGTCATTTTGACCGTTTCTTGCATCCCATTTTGTAACCATGAGCTGTTTTTATTCTTTTGACTTCATAGTCATGATGACATATGCTGAATAGTGCTACTATAAATTTTCCAGAGCCATTAAATTGAGATTTGGACATCGCGGATCAGTTGCACATCGTGATCAGCCATAAGTAGCATCCAGCCTGTGCTTGCTCTCGTAGACCGCTGGCTTTCACGCATCGATCACTGTCACACGTCGTGTGGTCATTGGCGCCCAACGCATTCTGGGCCCATACAGGTCGTCACGGTCAGTAAACCACGATGTAATTATCTACAATATTGACATGACATCATCAAGTTAATGCGATCCGCATGCACACACACTACTCTCTGGCTCGTCCGTCGCTCATCCGCAGAACTCCCACAAGCCCTTCGCAAACATATCCTGGCAGGACGTAGACAACGTGTAGCAAATCAGTACAATACAAACATGGCCTGACACCATGATAATAAGTCCAAGCAGATAAAAAAAATCATATCTACGCAGTGTCGTAATACCAGTCATGGCGCCCATGAGGTACGCCAGAGCCGAGAATCGATCTTGACTCCCGCCTCGCGTTGCGCCTTGATCTATACCACAAGGTGAGACCAATCAAACAATGTTGTAATCACGGCGGGGAAAACATACCTGTTGCAGTCGTCGCTTGCGCTCTACCCACTCCGGGTTAATACGGTATAACTCCTGCAGCATAGCTTCGACCAATGCCTCGTAATCTTTCGGGTGCGAATATGGTGGGGAGGGCAGGTCAGAGAACGCGTTGGCGATAGATATACGATTCGAGTAGCTGCTCATGACCTTCGAGCGCGCGGAGATCGAAGAGAGTACAGTCGCGGTAGAGTTAGATCTGACAATGGACGAATGCTCATGAAGAGATATGGCGGTGACAGCAGCGATTGAGTTAGATCTCGACACGCTGGCAGGCTGAGGGGCGGTCACAGTGGAATTGGATCCGGATATGGGTTGAGAGACTTGCGTCGAGGTAGAAGTAGATTTCAATGAGCGGACAGTGGCAGCGGAATTTGCACGGGAAACGGAGGGTGAGGCAGGTAGCTCACGGCTATTCGAAACAGAGGGGATCCTCGATAATGGTGGCGGCAATTGATGGTCGGGTGCAATGGTGCCACGTCTTGAAAGTGAGGTTGGCGCACCACGAACAGTAGCCGAGGAGTTGGAACGTGATACGGTGCCTTGTGCTTGGCGTACGCCGACCGAAGAGTTTGTCCTAGACACGGGATATGGGACGGAGGGGACCCTCGATAACGGTGGTGGCAATTGATGGTCGGGAATGATGGTGCCACTTCTTGCCAGTGAAGTTGGTGCACCACGAACGGTGGCCGAGGAGTCGGAGCGTGATACGGTGGCTTGTGTTTGGCGCACGCTGGCCGAAGAGTTTGCCCTGGACACGGGCGATGATGTGCCGTTAGCACTGTGAGACGAAGAAATAGTATTTGTTCTTTCCACCGTCTGAGGCGCGGGGACGACAGAATTGGTCCTAGAAAAGGTTTTTGGAGGATGGTCACTGTTCGGTACGCTTGTCATGGAACTTGTTCGAGATACGAAGGAGGACGAGTCATGGTGCAGCTTTGAGGCCGAGCTAGTGCCAGTTGACGCAGAGGACGCGATGGAAGCAGTCCTTGCCAAGTTTCCTGGTCGAGATCCTGCAGAACGAACAGTGGAAACAGAGTCCGACCTAGACATCGAGAAGGTGGGGCTGGTGGGAGATTTGATACTGGGTTCAGGGAGTTCCCGATAGTGTATGTCGTATTCCTGCACGGGAGCGTAAGAGGAATATGCACCAGACCAAATAAAAATCGCACTCTGCGTCGATCAGGATCTCCCAAGATCTCTGACGCTTCAAGCACCTAGAGGCCATTAGCTGAGGATGGTGAATGAGTGTCACATAACAGCGTACTTTGCTGAACTGTACATGTGCGGCTTCTTTCTCCTCCTCGGTCGAGTCGGGGGGAAGCTTATCGGGATGAGTTTCCAACACCTTCTGCTTGTATGCGCGCCGCACTTGTACAGGTTCAGCATTAGCAACAAGGACAAGATTAGAATGGCAAACCGTCTTCAGAAGATGCGTCTTTTGGAAGACCGAGGACTTTGTAGTAGTCAAAAGCCGGGGTGCTCATAGACGGGCGTGTATGAGTTGAACCATTGCGTAATCGCAATTTACCTTTGCTTTTAACGCTGCTTCGATTTCGTTTCGACGAACCTCTAAGCACGTGATGGCGCGGATCTCAGCCGGGCCGCCCAGGTGATCTGTCATCCGTCATCCGTCATCTCTCTTCCTTCTTCCACACCGTCTTCAATGTTGGCCGTGCAACAACCACCAGCGGGAATTCCAGACCCTAGATCTGTTCCAGAAAACGCCCCAGAACACTGTCCGGTAATTCCGTCGTTTATACTTTCTTTGCTCCCCCTCCGCATTGAGCATTGAGCGGCTCATACTTCCCCCCCCCCCCGGCCAGGGAACCGAATCGGAGCTCGCAGGCAAATCGGCCGCATGTGAAGGCTGCCCCAACCAGGGCGTGTGCGCGTCAGGAGCGGCCAAGGACCCGGACCCCGCGCTGCCGTTCGTGCGCGAGCGCATGACGCAGGTGAACCGCAAGATCCTCGTCCTCTCGGGCAAAGGGGGCGTCGGCAAGTCGACGTTCGCGGCGCAGCTCGGGTGGGCATTCGCGTCCGATCCGGACGTGCAGGTGCGCCCTTTTTCTTCCCCAATTGCCCTCTCGCCGAGCTTAATACTCCCATCCGTCCGTCCGTCGCCCAGACCGGAATCATGGACGTCGACATCTGCGGGCCGTCGATCCCCACCATCCTTGGCATCGCTTCCGAGCAGGTCCACGCCTCGGCGGCGGGCTGGTCGCCCGTGTACGTGCAGGACAACCTGGGCGCCATGTCCGTCGGCTTCATGCTCCCCTCCTCGAGGGACGCCGTGATGTGGCGCGGGCCGAAGAAGAACGGGCTGATCGCGCAGTTCCTCAAGGACGTCGACTGGGGCGCGCTCGACTATCTCGTCGTGGACACCCCGCCGGGGACGTCCGACGAGCACCTGAGCGTCGTCCAGCTCCTGAAGGAGAGCGGCATCGACGGCGCCGTGCTCATCACCACCCCACAGGAGGTGGCGCTCCAGGACGTCGCGCGTGAGATCGACTTCTGTCGCAAGGTCGGCGTACGCGTGCTCGGACTGGTCGAAAATATGGCCGGATTCGTCTGCCCGAATTGCAGGACAGAGTCTCAGATCTTCCGACCCACGACCGGCGGAGCCGCCCGTCTTGCCAAAGAAACGGGCGTCGAACTTTTGGGCTCAGTGCCGCTTGACCCACGAATAGGAAAGAGCGCAGATTACGGCGTGAGCTTTTTGGACGAGTACCCCGATAGCCCTGCGACTTCAGCGTACCTAAACATCATACAGCGTAGGTGTCTGTGCCTCCCGAAGTCGATCGAGTGCTGACTTTGTTCAAGGGTTAAAAGATATTCTTGGAGATGTTTAATGCCATCAGTCACGACTCGCATCACGTAACGGCCTTGCTGCATTCTCTATATCTATATACCACTATCTGAAGAAGTCCATGCAAATGTGTTTGTACAGTATGATCGCTTCGGTAACTCGTACCTTCAACTTCTATCATCGCTCCCTCTCGACTCAGATCCCTCGCCTCCAATCTCCTTGGGCATTTCGCTCGGTGGGGCATCCGCAGCGGTTTCCTTTGCCCGAATTAATCTTGCAACCTCCGCGGCTACGCCTGCGTTGACGATTTCATGTATCGACACCGTCGACAATGTGCGGAGTAGTCGAGACCCAGCCCCGGGTGGACCACCAACCGCGCTAGTTGTGCGCTGACGTGCCGGCACGACGTAACCTTCCGGTGGGCCAGTGCTCGGAAATGGGAATGCGTTCGCGCCCAAACTAGCAGGAGGGAGGCCAGGATCTTCTCCCGCGAGGGAGGATGTACGCGTGATGGTAACAGGGAGGCCCTCCTGCTCCACAAAGATGGAATCTCGGTCACGTGCCGAGTATACGCTCGTTCGGCGCGCATACGAAACAACAGGATCGCGTGTGCGAGGGCGCGCACGCTCGTCCATGCTGCTCCGGCGCTCATTTACCGGACTGTTACTCGTCGACGGTCGCCTTGACCGTACAATCGCTGGGCTTTGGTCCTCCCTCTGTGGCGACAGCTGCGCATCGGAGGGGACGCTCACGCTGCGCACTGACACTTCTGAAGGGAGCGCAGAGGGTTGCTCGTCTGCTTCAGCCCCAACAGCACGCACTTCGCGCCGGAAATCGTTGATTTCATCCCAGAGCGCCACGCGGAGCTCGTCAACTGTCTGCAGCGCCTCGATTTCACGCCAGCGGTCGAACTTTTGAGGACATGCAGGTTCGTCTTCCACGTCATGGTACGTCGCAAGCCATGGGTGTGCGAGCGCCTGTGTGACACCAATACGATTGTAAGGATCGAGGCTGAGCATTTTCTCTAGCAAGGTCAATGGCTGCGTAGATAGTTTCACAGATAGTTTCACATTTAGAGCCATGGTGGCGGGGAGAGAGGAAGACGCTACCTTGAGGATCGGCATGAGGAATGAGTTTTTTGAACGGCACCTTCTTCCGGATGGGCAGCGAGCGGACGTACGCTTGGGCCTGTTACCACTCTCGTAGCTGTCTTACCTGAAATGATGAGCACCTACCCTTTCACTGGCCACGCGTTTTAGGGTATCATGGTTGGGAGTGCCTGCTTTGATTAATGACCACCCAGGGACTATTCTCGGCCACGGACATACCCAAGATTTCTAATATTTTGTTTAGCTGGTCCACTGGCGGTCACGTAATAAGCAACCCTGTTGACAAACACAGGAGAGATATAACGCACCATAGCTAGACGTAAAAAAAACAAGATCAGAGAGCAAAAGCGGTACTGCACGAGTTCGTTGCGCTCACTCCTTGCCCTTGAACAGAGGACGTCCGAGGAGAAGTTCCGCGAGTATGCAACCTATTGACCAAACATCGACTAGGACAGATGGGATGAACTCGGCCCGCGCGCGGTGTGTCGAACATTTTACATACTTGGAGTGCCGTACCGCCTTACGACAACAAAAAACAAGTCAACGTCTCACCCGTCAGGGGGTGCACGAACGCGAGGGATGGAGTGGAGATACCTGAGAGCCAGCATGATTTCTGGCGCGCGATACCAGCGCGTCGCGACGTATTCCGTCATCGGCGTCGCGCCCTCTTCCGCCGCCGAGTCGAAGCCGCGGCTCAGGCCAAAGTCACATATTTTGAGCTCGCAGTCTGAGTTCACGAGCAGATTTCCTGGCTTGAGGTCCCGGTGGATCACCGAAGCAGAGTGCACATACTTCATGCCTGCCCCCGGGGGGCCGGTAAAGATGAAACGATGAGAGAGGCGAGCCAAAAAAAGAGAAGAAAAGAAAAGAAAAGTCGGGCCCGCACCTCGCAAAATCTGATATGTGAAGTATTGGACGTGCTCATTGGTCAAGGTCTGCCCCGACTTTATGATCTGGTGCAGGTCCGCTTTTACCGCGGGGTGAGCGCAAACGCCCACGGTACGAGCTGCAAGGGGAGGCAAACCTTCCATGGGCTGCGACAGGGATTTTCAAAAACGCGCTTTAAGTTTGCGTTACTGTACGGGGGGCTCGTAAGTGAACGGACTCACCTCCATGAAGAGATACCTGGCGACCGGTCCAAATTAAAAAAATAAAATAAGATAAAATAAAATGATAAAACAAAAAAAAAAAAAAAAAGGAAACGAGCAGCATCGACGGACAATGGCGCTCGGTGAGCGAAGCTAGACGAACGTACAACCGGCGCTCAAAAAAGAAAAAAACTCGAACTCCGAACTCACATTTCGCTGAAACTCTCCGCGATGCCATCGACGTCGATCAGTCCGGTGATGTTCTCGTGGTTGCTGAAGTGACGGAGGAGCGTGAGCTCGCGCAACGCGCGTTTCGCGAGCGTCGTCTTCGCGAATATACGCGTCACCATCTTGATCGCGACCGTCTCGCCCGATATCTCGTCCGCGGCTGAACTGACGATATCATCGGGGGAGCGAGGGGGGTGTTAAGAATTTTTGAAATTGAAACGATGCCCAAAAGTCAACAAAAAAAAAAAAAAAAAAAAAAAAAAAAAAGGGAGCTATGATATAGAAAAAAAAATAAAAGGGGTCAACTGCGGGGAGAAGGGGGTGGGGATGTGTGGGTGAGTCGTTGAAAAAATAATGATAATAAAGAAAAAAAGGAAAGGAAAGAGAATATATTAGGATGGGAAGGACGCAGCGGACTGACATTACGACGCCGTATGCGCCAGAGCCCATCTCGCGCACGAGCTTCCATCGCTTTTCGAGGTTGAAGGTCTGATCGAACGATTTTATGCTGTGGTAGCCGCTGCGTGCAAAGGCAAAAGGGCAAGGGCAAGGGCAAGGAAGGCAAAATAAGAACGCCGGCGGGTTTGCGTTCGGTGCTCGGTGCGCTGGGGGATGAAGGACCGATGCGTACCGCTTTCGTAAATTTTCCTCCGAAAAGGGGTCCGCGCAACTGGAGATCTTCCTGATCCTCGATCGGCCGCGTGCCATGATGGGGGAAGACGGCGAACCCTCGGATGAGCGAGGAGACGACGGAGACGCTTGTGCTTTCGAGAGCGATCCTCCTTGTTCGACGGCGGCGGGATCGATTGGCATGGCTGAGCAGTGAAAGGTGGTCTGTGTGCTTGGCCTATATGGCCAACCAGACCGCTGCTTTGAGGTCGTAGACACTGACTGACAACAACGGTCGTCGGCTACGGCGGTTCGACCGACTCGTCCTCCCCCAACCAGGACCAGGACGGACCGGACGCTTGGCGCAGCAGAACAAACGGCCTTTTTTTTTTATTAACGGGCAGGACTGCCTGGAATTATACGAGTACGATAAACGAAAGAGAAAAAAAAAAAGGGCCATTATTGTTCGACAATAAATGAAAGAGAAATGACTACATGGTACATCCCATCTACTCGTCTCACTCACACCCACACTCGTACTAGGATAGCATTGGCTCGTCGGCCGTGACGGGCGTGGCCAACGGTATACTCGGTGGTATCTCTGGTGCCGGCGCAGGTGTCGATCCACCTGTCTGCGGCTCATCCTCACCAATAATCTCCAGGTAAACAGCGGCGCGTGCAGGATTTCCACCCTTTTTCTGGACCAACTCACGCAGCGGCGCTCGCAAGCGTGGTTGCTTGACTACTAGTTCCCGCAATTGTTCTTTCGGGAGTTGTAATAACACTGGACAGCTCTGGGGCGACACGATGTCCGCACAGTGAATGAAACCCTTCCAGAGCAGCGGATTTGTCCAGATCTTTTTCGTGATCAATCGTGAGAGCAACGTCGTCGAGACGAAACCCGTAAGCGACTTGTACGTCTTGACGGCTTGGATTACCTTGAATGGGTGAGGTACACGGTTGATTTCATATGCGTACACAAAGAACGTTCAGAACTCACAGTGCGCATGAACAAAGTCGGAAGGACTGGTTCGTCGAGGATCTGTTGCATGACTACGGCAAGGATCTCAGAACGGAAGACGTCCGTCATCGAGAAACAGATTCCGATGGCTACGAGAAGGTGTCAAGAGCCGAGATAACCTCCCACGAAACGTCGACTTACCCTCGATCGTGCTTTTGATACCAATCTCCTTCTCCGTATCGTGAAGCAGTACCATCAGTTCCGCGGGCGTAAGTAGTTCACTTTGCCTCACGCGTGGCAAGTTGCTAGTCACACTTCCGAACGTCTGTGGCGGCATCGTGACAACGGCCCCAAAGACGCTTCGAACCAGCTCCTTCGTCTCCTGCGTCCCATTCAAGATAGAGACGATCCGAGGGAGATGTTTCACGATGTCCGGTTTATCCATCTCAGCAATGATGGGGATAAGGAAACGAGCGTCGAGGTCCCGCTCGGCAATCAGTCCTCGAACGAGGGCCACGAGCTGTGCATTTGGTCGCCCTTGTTCCGTGAAGATGTTTAGGATACGGAGTGCCAACGTTTCAGCCCCTGGCGGGAATGTGCGCATTAGTGTGAGGAGCTTCCCGTGTCCTGGCCCAAGGGACCGCACGAGAGCGGTTATCAGGTCTTGGATCGCCTCTTGAACGCTGACATCCATTTCCCCATACGCTGCGAAGATCCTAACAGAAGCAATCAGCGTCTCGACTCGACATACCGAGGAGCCCAACGAGCGTACTCGTCTAAGAAGTCCGGGGCCTTTGAGGACAGCGCGAACAATAACTCGACGTGTTGTACCACCGACGGTTTCTGCGCTGGAAGTTCCAAGCGTTCGGGTAAGTACGGTGTTTGTAGCAGATCTTCTGGCGGGAGTTGTCCATCTTCCATGCTATCGCCACCCGCAGCCGCCGCGGCATCTCCTTCCGGGGGTTTGTCAACGGGACGTGGCGTCTGGAGTCGGCGGAGCAACTGCAGCGCAAATTCACGTATCATCCCATCCGCAATTTGGAATTCGCCCATACATCGCTTTACCGTCAAGATTGCCGCGTTCCGCGTAACCTTTTCTGTAAAATTTATTTTATCAGATATCTTTTGGTCGAAACGTCGTTCAGGGGGACAAGCGTACCTGGGTGGGTTGTTAACTCCAAAAGGATAGTCATTGCTTCCCCGCGGAGCGTCGGCCGTTGCGTAACGAAGTCGCGTAACGTTTGGAACCCTACCTGCATCCTGGCCCACGCAGAATATTCACAGGTAAGTAGGTAAATATTTGTTAGTGAGCACTGCGCGCACCTGTCTGGTTCGGTGCACAAATCACGGAGTAACGAGAAGACGTCCGAAGGAACGGAGGGCAAATCGAGGAGGAAGCGCGCGAACATCCTGTCCTTCCGATCGAGGCGTAGTTGATATTCGGCCACGATTTGATTCAACCAGACGCCATAATTTGGGCGCTGGCACGGCGTTAGTGGCGCCGAAGAAAACCTGAGGGAGCACCTACCCAGTCATTGTCTGACGAGTGCCTCACTCGATCATTGTACCATTCCTCGTTCATCCACGCTGTGGCGAGTCGTAACCTGAAGGGTTTGCGAGTCAGTTACCGAGTTATCACCCGATATACGGGGTTCAGTCCTCACCGCCCGGAGAAATCTGCCATGACATAGTCACAGAGTACCCTCCTTAACCGGTCCTGTCGTTCGTACAGCTCCACCATTTCATCGTCCATCTCCGCATCCGAGTTCGAACCTGCAGCCTTCTTGAGTGTGACATCTGCCCTGGCCTTGCCCTTGCCGTCCTCAGGGTCGACCACACGTGTGATCATGCGCACAAGGAGCAACATCCACATGTCCCGCCCACCAGCCTGCGGACCAACCGCTAGATCGCCCGAGCTTTGCCATATCCGCGTGGTTACAGACTTGAGCGTTGTCGCACGCTCCGCCTCCCCGAGGACTGATGGCGATGGGACTTGGAATTCTAGCGGAAGCAGTTCATTGTCGTCGATCTGGACTGATGCCAACGTCTCGTCATCCTCTTGCATCGGCTCCAGCTGTCACGGACATGATGATAGTGAGATACGCACCGGGCGAGGGCGAGCGGAGGGAACGTACCTCGAGGTTTAGCCTGTCTGGCTCGTATTCGATATCTTCGTCCAAATCCATCTGCAAGGGGTCCACAGGCTCTTCCTTGACCCTGCTAGAGGAGCTTGGCTCGTCCACTTGTGCTGACCCTTGAGCCAAGGCCCGTTCCCTCGCCCGATCGGCCGCTGGCATCGTCGGTGGCATCCTCGCAGGTGCCGCATTCTCTGATGCTGCCGTTTCAAGAGCCGCAGCCGACACCGGAGTAGCGGTCGCAGGAACGGGGGCGGGAGCGGCAAGGCTTAGGGGCGCTGTACGGCGGTACGCATTGATGCGTGCCTGAAGGGTCTCTTCCGAGAACGCCTGCAAGTTCGCGACGATGAGCTCTGCGATAAGCGGGACGGGGAGCGTTGTAAAGTCGAATGCGGCCAGGAGCGCAGTGGCGTCCGTGTTAGGGTCTCCCTCGACCTTCTGGCGCTTCGCGTCTTCCTCGCCCGAGGCCGTGGTGGATGGCGGACGTTTGCGAGCATCCACTTGAGTTGCCGCCGCCCTACGTGTCCTCTCTTCTGCTGCGGCTTGTTCCATGCGTTGTGCCTGCTTTGTGAGAGCGTCGTTGATCTCACGCGCAAAATTGGCCCCGGCTGGTGAGCTACGGGGAAGGCAACGAACGCTTCAGCAACGGTGGAGGTGAATGGCTTTGACAAAAGCGCGTACCGTGATATGTGTGTCAAGAGGATGCGAACGGATTTTTCGACGCTCCTGATACTGATGAAGGGAAGGCCAACGAGAGGGGCGGGTGTCCATAACGTGAGGGAAGATACTACGATCTGGACGAAGCCAGGTCGCAGCTTGATGAGATTTGACCAGCTGTTCAGGATGGCTGATAAAAGGTCCGGGTTTCTGGAAGGGCCAGGGATGAGTCCCAAACAACTGCGCCCCGGTCCGACGTACTGTTTTGTGTACAGATCGGTGATCAGACGTTGCAGGAGAGCGACGCCCTCGGCTTCGAGGGCGGCAGCATTGACGAATGGGTGGTCTCCCGGGACGATCGCAAGATTTGGGTCGTTTTTGTTTTGTAGCTTTTGGGAGGACGCGATACGGTGAGCCTTGACAAGACCGCGAACGAATGATGAAGCACGACACACCCTTGGGTCCGCGATGCCACGCGACTGAACCAGGATGACCCTCTGCAAGAACTTGACCGCGGCGAGCTGCACGCCCGCGTGCGGATCCGGCGCCCACATGAGCTCGACGATCCGGTTCTTCGCGCGCGTGAGCGTGTCCCACTGCGCTCGCTCGTTCTTGTTCGTGCATCTGGGAACGAACGAAAGGTCAGTTTCTCGGTCGCGGTTTTCCCGACCCCTTTGGGGTGGGGGCGGGGGGCGTGTGTGACGCACAGTCGACGGAAGAGGAGCGGGTACGCCCCGGCAAGGGTCTGCGCCGCGACTTTGACGGCCCAGACGTTGTCTTCGTTCAGCAGACCGGCCAGGACGTCCAGAGATTGCAGCGCGACTGACATCAAAGAAATCAAAAAAAAAAAAAAAAAAAAAAAAAAAAGAGAGAGAGAACGCGCGAGCGAAAAAGAACGATCATCAACCGACACGAGCACGAGCGACGAACCGAAACGAGGAGAGGCAAAAAGCAATAAAGCAAAAAAAAAAAAAGAGAAGGGGAACGCACGATTCGTACGCGCGTCGACCGAGAGCGGCGCGCGCGCGATCCCAAAGTGCAGCAGCTCCAGGACCCAGCGTCTGAGCAGCGAGTCGTTCGAGCCGGCGGCGGTCTTGAGCAGCGTATTGCAGAGGATCGGGATCGGGTGCGGCTGCGCCTCGAGCGTCTCGCGGAGGGCGGCGAGCAGGTCGGCCTGCTCCTTCGAGTCCGCGGGCACGCTGAGCGCGGCGGTGAGCGCCTGGAGGGGGTCCATCATCGAACGACGCCGCGGGGGGGCTTTGCCAAGGGCCGGGGAGCTGTGTGGTCTGTTATCGGCGTCGTCGCGCTTGCGAGGTCCGCCGGACTCGAGGAGGGCTCAAAGGAGAACGGGCTGTTTTAGGGCACTTTTTACTTTCTTTCAAGCCACAATGAGGCCGGAGCTCAACGCGGGCGGGATTGGGGATGTGCTACAAGTATAAGTTGGCCCCCCCTACGTTGTTGTGGTCAAGCACGCTTGCAAGTTCCGGAGTTTGAATATCCCTCAGACCAAACCAATGGTGAGACGCTCCTCCCCCCCCCCGCAGCTCCCATTTCCTGACACATGTACAGGCTGCACAACAATCGCAAGGTATCCAGACACTCCTTGAGGCCGAGAAGGAGGCCGCAAAGGTGGTGCAGCAAGCGCGCCAATGTGCGTGTGTTGCTTTCTCTCAAAGACTCATATTCGTTCTTATCCCCGCAGACCGAGTGCAGCGGCTGAAAGATGCACGCACTGAGGCTGCCAGGGAGATAGAGGCGTACCGTAAGGTGAAGGAGCAAGAATTCAGTGCGTTCCAAAGTTCCGTGAGTCTTACTTCGAATTATCCGCACGCGACCGCCTAACGCATCCCTCCAGCATGCTGGGTCAACACAGGACGCACAATCCATCATTGATAAGGAGACGGAGGACAAGCTGGACCAGATTACTGCTGCATATAAAGCTCATCAAGATGACGTGCTGGGGAAACTCCTCGATCGTGTGGTTTTGGTTGAGCCGGAACTCCATCGTAATTTACGAAAGCAGCAATGACCGCTATCGATCGTTAATTTGGTGTAGCAAGTTGGGCGAATAATCGCGAAGTAATAGAATAATGTACAAATCAGGTGTGCCGACTGTGAACATCATCGAATGAAACACGACAAACAGCATTCGATACCCAAGGTTCTACGGATCGTCAAAAAAGTACTGCATGCAAACCAAGAACCTACTCCGGCGATGCTGGCTGTTGAGAGAATGGATAGAAAGGAAGACAGTGAAACAAAAGATGAAAGAACGAAAGCATGTCCAACTCATCATTGCTCGTTTGCAAGCCAGTCCAGCCCCACTGGCATCGTCGGCTTTGAGCCGCGGGGCGGTGTACGCGGAGACGTCGTGGCGACCTCAGTCGGGCCCTCGACAGCCTCTTTGGGATCACCCGCAATCCGCAGAGCTATCCACGGGGGAGTGGGCGAAGAAGGGTGTTCTGACATCACACCGTCTGGGGATTGCTGTCCAGACGGCTGAGGCTGATACGGCCGTGACTCCAGCAACCCGCACGATTTCAACGACGGGAGGGACGGCGTCGACCCCGGGACGGCTGGCTCGGGGTTCGTGATACGAAGGTGGTTGTATGAGCTCCGCAGTGAGTTGAAGTACGAGCCAGAAGAACTGGTGCTTGGTGTGTCGCAGCGATCTTCGAGACGGTCCACGCTCGTCGTGGAAACTGATGTCGGGGGGAGAGGTGGTAAGGTTGGACGCCTCATGGAGGCCAGCGCGTCTGCGATTGGCATAGGAGACTTGCCGGTAGATTTTGTCGGAGGATCTATCCCACAAGCTTCTGCGTAGTCTTTGGCCCACGCTAGAACTTGTGGGTGGTCACTCATACCAATCCGACTCAGGGCCTGGATGAAAGATAGTGTCATCAAATCAAAAGCTGAGAACGGTTTTGGACGAGCGCACCAAGATAATTGCCACTGCTGTAGAAAATTCCAAGACAGATCAGCTTTGGATTGCCGTTCGGAAATGAAGTCACATACGCAAGACGCTGTTCTTTGATCTGTGCGTAAGTTTCGTTCCGATCAGCATGAGGCGGTCACGAGCCCATTCGCGGCGACTGTTCGTCACGGCGCTGGATCCACGCGCTTTCGCCTTGAGGGCGACGTGTCAGGAAAGGTAGAGAAGAAGCCAAGAGTGTGCATGGGACGTACCTCGGACAGAATGATGACACACCACGCATACAACGTGTGCATCATGAAAAAGCACCATGCGCCGGCATTCGAACTTGTCTCGAACATGGCCAGGTGCAGCGCTGCACTGTCGTCGCTGAAACGGACGTGATCGGCAAGGGACGACTCCCACGCCTGCCAGCACGTCAGAGCGGCGATAGCAATCAAAGGCGAAATTTCGATATGTACAATTAGATTTTGGAGCAATTCGCCTGTCATGTCAAAGGGGACGCACGGAGACCTCGTTTTCGACACCTTCTATGACCGCTTTTGCCATATCATGTATAGGAGACCGTGCTGTAAAACAATGATGAGAACAGCGCATTACATTGCAAGACAAAAGACTCGCTGCCTGCCGTGTTGAGTGCCGCTTCGAGACGAGCATGCAGCGAGGCAATACGGAGAAGATGTCCATATTCGGACACATATTGCGTACGTGGCGCCGGCAAGTGCAAATACTCTACCGGGCGGCGCCCAAAGATCAGACGTTGATGGTAATCGCCGAGAACAAAAGCGGTGAAACGGACCTGATTGACTATTGTGAGCGCCAAACTCGAAACTTGCCTCGTCTACAGGGAGGCGCAATTTCAAGTCCAAGTGAAGGGGTGGGACGACGATGTGGAAGTAGGTGAACGTGGTCAAATGCATCAATCTGATGTACCAGAACGCCCGGCGGGCGCACTCGCGGGCAATCGCGTCAAGTTCAAAGCAGGTCGTGGGAGTGGAAGCCAGACAGGAGTGATATTCGTCATGAACATGAAGGTCTTCCTTCAAGATGCTCAGCGCAAGTTCTGGCGATACAACAGGCGTGAGCAGCGAGGTCATCATGACGAGAGTCGTCGAAGTACTCACGATGATGAGTGCTAGACGAGGGCCACGGACTGGACGCGATAGATTGGTGGGACTCGAGCAGACAAAGCGCCTGGGCTGCCACGAGGTTCCTGTCCACACTTAGCCGACCATGTGAATCGAACATCAGCTCTTCGGCTGTCTCGGCGTATGCGAAACCAGCTTTGCGAAGAGGATCCGTCCGCACGGCAGGGTACTTGGAGAAAGGGGCCGCGAGAGCGCATAGCGCGTATAATAAATAGGAAGGGATACGTCCCAGACTCACGTCAGCCATGAAGGTGGGTTGGTGGAAAATGAGACGGTGGGGGTGGCAATGGGCAAAGAATACTGGGACCGAAAAGATGAAAAGGGCAGGAAGGGAGGAGAAGAAAAAGAGATACGCACGGTTCACAAGCTCACGCACGACGGGGACTTCGAAGCGAGTAGCCGCGAAGGTTGAGCGGGGCGTGAGAGGGATGTGTGCCTGAGATTCAGGAGGCGGATGGGAAGAAGAGACGGATCCCACTCTGGGACGTTTTGAACCCTCCGGGTAATCATCACGGGTGTCCGGAGGAGGTTGCAGTGAGGTCGAAGGTGGCCCGCGTTTAGAGGGCAGGGTGCTCGCGGAGGGAGAACGTGGCGTTTCTGAATAGGAGTCCTTTTGAGAACGCCGGCGGGACTGACTCGGGCCAGGCCGCGAGGGCTTGTCGGTTTTGGACGCGAGCGGGGCGGGAACCGGACGGCCAGAAGAGTCTGTGTAGGTGCAGTCTTTGGCGGCAAAATAGCTGGGGAAAGCAAACGGTGGTGAGGGCCGAAAGAGGGGCAAGCAAGAGAAAGCACCGACCAGTTGCTACAAGGGGCTTCCGGTGTACGATCAGGACGGAGAGAGGTGGACGATCAAGGAGGGAACTGACCGGTGCCGTCGCATCGCCGTTTGCTCTTGTGACATGCGTCGCAGGCCTGGTGGATAGAGGATGAGAAAGGGATGAGGGGATATCGGGACACAGACCTTGGCAAGTCGCTTGCGCTTGGGACCCTTGAGGAAAGATATCTTGAACGGGTCAGGCTCATCGGACGACCGAAAGGAGGAGTGAGCGGTCAGCGGCACGGACGGTGGTTGTGGCGAGGGGAAGGCGGAGGAGGGTGGAAGGTCTTTTTGAAAGCGGTCTGGTGGGGGGAAGCGGTCCATGGGAGAGGGGTCGACTGGGGTTCTGTCGTCAGGTAGGGAGGAGATATATGAAGCGGCGAGGCGAGCGAGCGAACGGGAGCGGGTCTCAACTGAAAGTCAGGTCAGGGCACGGTCAGCGCGTCACCGCCGCACTACCGGTATTTAGATCGACCACTCCCGATCTGAGGTCTTCTTACCCACTTATCAAAATTAATAATGGTTATCTTTTCATTCCACTCCTCCGCCGAGGCAAGTTACCCCTGGCCTATCTGCTTCCCCGTTTCGCCGCCGGCTTTGCCATCCGCGGCTCACAACCAATCGATCAGATCAGAAACTCGCCATTCCTCAATCCAATCCATATCCCCACCGATAATAATAATAACCCACTCCTTCTATCTACCGCCGGCTCTCACAGTAAACGCCCCGCGGCTCCCCATCAGCCGCCGGTCAGTCATCATCACGTCCGTCAAGGCGCAAATCCTCACCATCTCTGTCCCTGGTCGCTTTTGATCTTCAGTCCATCACGTCCGTTAACCTCCAGACACGAAAATGGCACACTCTCGCTTCCAATCCATGTCATATCGTAACAGTGACACTGACAAAGTTTCCCCCTCTCCCCCTGTGGTGCCACACCAAAAATCCGATACCTCGGTCCAATTCACCCCATCAGACGCCCGCCGTGAGGCGTAACCCCCGTCGAAGCTAACCCAGCGCAAACATGACTCTAAAACATTAGTCCCAACACGTCAACTTTTCGCACAGGTGCGGCAACCTGTCTGTTGCGTTGAGATGACAGCACAATCCGCCCAAACACAACATTCCCACGCGGGCGTCACCCCGCACAACGGCGCGCTCCCGGTGTTATCTCCCTTTCTTCGGAGATTGACCGCTCAGCGACGACGCGCTAGCTGGCCTTGGACGGCCTCGATGACCAGAGTGACGTTATGGGGCTCACCTTCACACTCCCTCCTCCCTTTTTTTTTTTTTTGAATTGGTCGTGAAACCTGTATTTCATCTCGCGCCGGGGAATGAAAATCGTCATATCATCTGAAACCGTTGGATTGTATATTAAGTCACCCTGGATTGCCTCCTTGCAACACGTATTGTGGGTCGTTAAGCACTACGGCAGCACTGCAATATCAGACAAAACAATAGCAGGCTCCGCAAACAAACAGTATCTGAAAACAGAACAGCTGGAACCTCAGCTCGACACACAAACTGAGTGTTCACGGTGCCGAGCCTCACTGGTGGGAAACTATAATTCACACGGCGTGTTTGATGCCTACTCAAACACGTCATCGTGGGCGTCGCGACTCACTCTCGGACTGAACATCCATCAGAGATAACTAGATCTGGAGCACAACGTGCCACTGAACGAGCCACGCTACCCAAGACCAAACAGGAAATGGGCACCTTGTGAGAAACACGTTCGAACTCTCATAGAACATGATGTCCGAAAACGGGTCACATTGCATCGATCAAGCTTTACTCTAATCGAACAAGCCGAAGCCCATATCCTCATCCGACTCTTCTTCCTGTGTAGATAAGCGACAATCAGAGAAAGCGACATAGGTCCGATGATGAATCGAGACACGACACTGACTTTCTCTGCCTTCTTCTCTTCCTCCTTAGTTTCGGCAGCTGCGGCTGCTGCAGACCCACCACTGGCAGCAGGTCCCGCAGAGACAGCTCCACCGCCAGATGGTACCTGTACGGCGCCAGCGTTGATCGTATCAGTCAAGTCCATCAGTGACTAGTCGGCAACACCCACAGATGCTAACTTGCTACTACCCTCAGCGATGAGCTAAAGAATGGCACATTGGCCTTGTTACAAAGGAAAAGAGGGATAGGAAACGCACGGCATTGATGTCTTTACCATCGAGTTGAGAGATGAGAGAATCCAGTCGCCCGTCGTCGACCTCGATGCCGACGGATTGAATAACCTTCTTAATGTCAGCGGCCGATGGCGACTCGTTCCCTGCGATTTTCAAGAGGAGGTAGGCGGCAATGTAGCGCATCTGCGAATGCTGGATCAGCCCTGAGGGGTAATATGGCAGAGTCAAGAGTGGTGACTTTTGTATCGTTTCTTGGATTCTGTGAGATCGTACAGAGGTGGGTAGCCACAAATCACTGCAAGTCGTATCTGGTTAAATAAGAGCTATTTCCACATGAAATACTGCACAGCTCACATTTAATCCGCGATGGGAGGACCTGTGGATTCTATCCGTCGTGTGTTCTCCTTTGAAATGACTCTTTGAGTGAGATGACCCGAGTCACTAATGAGCTCGTTTACTGTACAGTACCAATTTAAACTTTGCGCCACTACCGTGAATTACGACTCCGACTGAACTCAACTCGGTACACTCACGCCCGCCAAAGTCAATCAGCAAGCCCAACGTATTACCATGGTGCGTATCGTTTTTGTAGCAGTACGGTACATCTTGCGAACGCATGATCCCAGGCCGATTCGACAGTTACCGACCCTCAAGTTGCTGCTGATCTGAAGAAGAAGCGCACGTTCCGCACCTTTTCTTACCGCGGAATCGAGCTTGACAAGCTCCTTGATCTGACCAACGAAGAGGTGTGTTAGACAATCAGTCCTGGCCTCTCTGTCCTCTCATAGTCTCTCCTCTGCAGTTTGTGGAGGTATGCATCCATGACCTGTAGTTGATCGCCCAGCAAGGACGTAACCCTTTGTCTGCTTTCAGATTGTCCACGCTCGCGCACGCCGTCGGTTCCAACGTGGCCTAAAGCGCCGCCCCATGGGACTCATCAAAAAGCTACGCAATGCAAAAAAGGAGGCGCCCCCGAACGAGAAGCCCGCGGTGGTCAAAACGCATCTGCGTGACATGATTATCGTCCCTGAGATGATTGGTTCTGTTGTCGGCATCTACAATGGCAAGGTGTGTTCGTGCCGTGGGTCTGGTAATCCGTCGGTGCTGAGTGGTTACGCCGCCTAGGTTTTCAACTCGGTCGAAATCAAACCCGAAATGGTCGGCCATTACCTTGGGGAATTCTCCGTCTCGTACAAGCCTGTCAAGCACGGCCGTCCTGGTGTACGTCTATCTCTAGCCACCCCCCTCGTCTCGGCTGACCGTGCTGAAACAGATAGGTGCAACACACTGTAAGTCATTTATTGAGTTCGTGATCACGACCGTCATTCATGGTTTTGTCGCGACACAGCTTCTCGTTTGTACGTTTTCTCTTGTCCTGTTTCAGCTTTCGGTGGCTCACGGTTTTCAGTATCCCCCTCAAGTAATCGCATACACTTGTATTTCCCATATTTCTGCAGAAAAAAAAAATTATGCATTATGTTTAGTGCTTGTGCTTTATCGGGCGAGCTCTGAGCTTTCTTTGATTCGCCGGTGAGAGAATCGCATCGTCGCCCCCTCCGCTTGGTGCGGGAACATGCCCTTCTCGGGAAATGGCCCGCGGTTTTCCGTGATAGTGGCGTTACCCCACCCGCTTCCACTGCGACGACCCTGAGAGTTCTGAGAGTCGGTTGGGTTGACAATTCACCGCGAAGCGTCATTAAATATACACAGATCTCGGCCATGGACTAAACCTTCCGCGCACGTTGTCACCCTGAGATGTTGCCGCCTAGTCGTGACTCGCCAGCGCAACCTGGGAGCTCCCACATGACCGGCCGAGGTATGCATGGCCATGAGATATTCCTCGGAGGATACGATTCCCAACTTCCAACTGCCCCGCTCGGCCATATCGGGAACGCTCCATGTCATCGCGGCAGTCGCTCACCTACGCGCCACAGGAATCACTTTGTTCATTTCATGCGGCTACACGGCAGCCGGAGGGAAGCGCGCGGGAGGGCGCATGGGATACAATCGGGGAAGTAATGGCGAGGGTATCATGGATAATTGCCTGAAGAAGAGAGATAAAGGAGAAGAAAAAAAAAGAGTAAAAAAGGCGGGGGAAAAGGAAAGGGTTATAAAAGTTCATCATTCGTTGTCCGTCTTTCGTGAGCGTGTGCGGTTATAAACGAGTGGTGGTTTCGTGGGTGGGCTGGCGCAGATAGTTGTTAGGATAAGAAGGGAGGACGTGGGTAGTTTTACAGATACGGTGACGCACAGGAGAATAATAGAAGAGGGGAGGAAGGAAAAAAAAAAGGAAAAAAAAAAAGATAGACGCAATGTGGTGATAGCAGCGATGGCGACGGCGAACGGTGGCAGCCTCCTCCCCCTCTGCTCACGGCACGCAGCACGCACAGAAGATTGTCAGTGTACATCCGCACCCGCACAACATGTACAGGAGTCCTAGATAGCCAGAGAGCAAGACCGATTCACGTACGCTGCCGTAGCTGTACCGGTGTTAACGGCCCATGCCCGTTTGGCGCATAGTTAGGTGATGCCGACGATGGCGTCAGATCCCCGTTGGATCGGGCAAAGGGCGCCGAGTTTGGCCTGGGCGAAGGCAGCTGCGGAGGGCGTTCGCGTTGCGCACCCGCCCATTCCGAGTCGGATGAGGGCTGATCACTGTTTGTGATCGATCTCGGCTGCGGCGTCTGAATCATCATGTTGCCATGAGGGAATGGCGTCGAGGACAATCCAGGAGGTGGGTATGACGCAGGCAAATGAGGAAGGCCGGGTTGCGGGGACTGTTGTCGCGATTGGAACCCGTTCCGGACATGGTTTTCGGACTGGGTGACGGGTAAAGGAATCGGTTTGTCACCTCGCGTGGATGACGGTACATTTCTGCAACGCGTTGGTTGTGAGTTATGCAACCAGGTATTCAAACCGGCAAGAGGGGCGCACCGTAAGTCCAGTACTTCCCCTGACCTGTTCAGGTGTGCCAGGTTGGCGTTGTTAGAATTGAACGGTGAGGAACCAGAGACAGGAGACATCAACGGTCCAGTGGCGCGGCCACTTGACTTATGACGCATGTATGCCTCACACTTCTTCATAAAGTCCTTACTGGGCATGTCCATACTATGGACAAAATGGTCTTGATCATGCACGAGAGGCAAAAAATCCTCAGGAACGGTCAAAAATTCGTCCTGATTCTCCAATAGTTCCGTCACAACCCTGATGACGCCAAAGCTCGATTCAAAGGCAGGATCCCGACCAGCCGAAAAGAGTATGCTCGGACCTATGACGGTCGCAAGGTTGGAAAGGTCCATCTTGCTCCCAGTGTCATCGAGACTGTGTGCGAAAGATGCAACCCATTTGAGGAAGACGAGAAGAACCTCCAGCGTGTCCCGGTGGCTCTTGGGGAGTATAAGTGTCAGTATATGGAGCAACCGCTTGCGGTCTTCGTCATTTTGCAGACCTGATCGGACATATATCAATGATAGACAGCCTGGATAAGGATGTTCTTGATACGTACCGGCTGATGCAATATAAAGGCGGTGTAGCTTGGACGTCAAGAGGGGATCAGGAAGATCACGGAAGAATTGCTTCAACAACGCGGCAATCTGCACTGGGTTTTCGGTACTCCAATCCACAGAAGACGAGTCACGGTCGAGAGCGACGATGAGTTCCTTCCGCCGGCGGATGTTGCCCGTCTTCCTGAATATACCTTCGACCGACATATCTACGGTGTAATAGGTGCATGAGAGTGAGACGAATCAGGGTATCGCAGATACACACCCATTTGTCGCATCGCTGAGATCACATCATCGATAAAGCTCGGCACTCTCAGCGGTGCCCTTGATGCGCCATGCATCGAATCTGCGCCCTCGCGCTCGACAAGCAGCTCCAGCGGTACCCCAAAAAGGCCTTCCGACCATTCACATCTCACCATCAGCGGGGCCGATGACATCAGGCGATGTAGTAACGCACCTTTCTTCTTTATGTACTTCTTATCATTTCCTTTAAATAGTTTACCCCAGAAACCCTGCTTTTTCGCTTCCACCATTTCCAAGATGTCATCTAAATCCACCTGATCACGTAATGGCGAGCGGTACAATACCACCACGGCGGCGTGTCGCACGATAGCGAGCTCCAATGGTGTCAATTCTGCCACGTAAGGTACCATGCTCTGGCGAGGCAGCGACCGTCGCTGCTCCATTGCTTGTGCAGCCTCGGCAAGTTGCGGAATGTCCGCGAGTGTGAGCCCCTCTGGTGTTGTTACGGCACTCAAGGGACTGCCTTCAGGTGGTGCGGTGCCGGGCGGTGTAGATGGTACGGGTTCGTCGACAATCTTGACTTCCGTATTCTTACGCCAATAGTTAGGCCGTGAATCAGAGGATGGAGTGAGGAGACCAGGGTTCAGGGTCGGCCGTGGGGGCCGTACCGGAGCTTGCTGCTGCGATTGTGGCGGCTGCTGTTGCTGCCCAGGTGCTTGAGTGGGCTTCTGTGGGCGCACAGGGCCAGAACCAGCACCCAACACGGTCTGTTGGATAGTAGGACGCTGCCCTTGAGACGCTAGGGTGTCGAATTGTTGCATTTGCGCCTGTGACTGCGTGCGCCCACTGCCCTGTGCTGATGACGTAACCATGTCACCAGGATGCGCGACCTTGCCGCTGGGGCTTTCGATGATAGTTGATCGCTTCGGTAGATGTGCGGTCGCGGAAATCTTCCTATCGAGATGGACACTCTTCATACGCATGATATCTTGAGAATTGCGATAGGGATCATGTTCATCCTCAGCGGGGGACGGAGGTGCGGCAGCTGCGGGAATGGGACGGGGTGGATTAGCGTCATACATGCCGATGGAGATGAAGGAATGAAGAAAGCACATACTGGGCGTTAGTGGGATGACCTTTCGTTTCTTGAGGAGAAGGTACAGCCTCCTCAGAGCGACGTTGAGTAAAAACGCATACTGTTCGAGGCGCGACGCTGCCTGAAACCCGGCACGACAACCCTGATGCGCATGATCCGTGCAATAGATCACCGCTGGCACGGCGCCAAACGACTGCGTGTCCACAATGCTGTCTAGCTCGTAAGCGAAGAAATCCACATTAGCTGGAGGTCGCCGCGAGGTTGTGATCCTTGGCGCCGAGTTTCCATCTTCAGCTTTCTCTTTCTCCTTTGTTTTGTCCTCCGCAGCTGCGGCTGTTGGTGGAGCGGCAGCGTTTCCGCATGATTTACACTGTACGCAGTGTGAATGCCAACGTTGGTATGTGCCAAGCCGGACGCAATCCTCCTCGACGGTGAGGCTGCACTTGACGCACAAATCGCTCGGAGGATTCACGACTGGCACACTACTGAGCCCAGGGTCACGGGGAATGCCAAGAAATGGTGACTCCCCAGCATTTTCCGGTGCAAGGCTGCGGAAGCCGTACATAACCCCATTGGTTCCTGCATTGCCTGAAGGGGAACGCTGGGAGATGACCTCGCCCTTGGCCCCTTTGATCATCCGGCGTGCAGAGGGGTTTCCGCCTTGGACGGCAAGTAAATGAAGTTTGTCGAGGAATGACTGCATAGCCTCGCGCACACCATGCTCGCGCTCAAGCTTGAGCGCGCCAGTGAGTGCTATGCGAATGAGTATTTTGAGGTAGTGGGCGAGACCAGTGACGAGTGCGAGCAGTTCTTGAGTCATGCCCATCCGCCGGGCGCCTGTCTCCTGGGTGTGGGACAGGAGGGTGAACAAATCGACGGTCTTGCGGCAGAGCATGCGGGCTTCTCTGACATGTGACATGCCTTGGGGCGCTCGTGAGAAAGCGGTGAAGGTGGAGCTCGACGACGTACCTTTGATGATCAGGCGAGCAAAGTGCCATTCGAGGTCATCAATTGTCGCGAAGAGGACTTCCACGTGAAGGATAAATTTCTCGGCCATTCGAATCGCTTCCAAATATTGGCCGCTGCTCACGTGTCGTAACATGTCCGATATGCACGCAGCACTCGACTCCTCAAAGGCAGAAAGCACCCTGGCACGATGACCGTTGAGCTGTGAGATCAAAACTCCGCTTGAGAAAAACTCACGTCCAAATGCGGTAAACTTGCTGTTCCATCCGTATCTGCTTTTCTTTCAAAGACGCGTGAGTTTCTCGTCCCTCTTCCTCTGCGTAAGCAGGTTCGCCTGTGTCAGGTGGCACGTCGATAGGACTTGTCGATCGGCGGGAAACGACTTTGACGTTCCAGAACTTCGCATAGAAAGAAAACGGATCATCAGCAATTAAATTGTGCGCCGGCACCGCGGTTGCCACACACCTTGTTGATCATGTAGCACTCTGGGTGCCAGCATTCATCGCGCATGTTCCTATTGATCTCCACGAACTGCTTCAGAATTGCGGTATTGCAACCCGCGCATTTCGTGGCAAAGCGTGTCGAATAATGGTAATGACAATAAACGTCATTGTCGTGCTCATAATATGAGTCTTGCGGCCCGAAAAGTGTTGGACATATGGAGCAAGTGAAATGCTCGACGTGGAACTTTCTGTCTGCATATGGGTGTGAGGTGGAACCGGGTGATCACCGTGCATGCAGGCAACGTACTACACGCCGTAATATAACTCCCTCGTAATGCCATCCCACACTTTGCACAAATAAGGTTGAGTCGCCGGAAGTAATCCCTTTCGCATAGGGGCTGTTGCTTGCCTTCGAGACCATCGATTGGGAAGAATTTGGAAGCGACGACATCCCCACAGTCCTACAAAAGGTCAAGGTGGTGTTCATACTACGAACGGGATGGCACGTACGATACACTTGAAGCACTGAAGGTGATAGACCGTACCGAGGGCGCGAACAAAAGCGCCGTGCATGGGGAGCGCGCAAGCAGAACATGACCTAGGGAAAGCGAGAGCCGCCTTGTTAGACCAGAATGCAAGGCATGGAGAGGAGGGGGAGACATAGATTGTATGTACAAGAAGAGGGAAACTCACGAGACCAAGGTAGCACTACTAGCCGAGGTAGCAGACGGAGGCGGTCGGCTCTCTGTAGGACTCGAGGAGGTCGACCGCGAGGATGCCGAGGCCACGCTCCGTCGTTTGGCAGATGTTCCCAGATTCTCTGATGAGGAGGGTTGGTTGCGGTCGCGAGAGCTGCTGCCCGGGGTGTTTGGGCGACTGGTAGAAAGGAAGGCCGGTGAAGAAGAAGAAGTGATCGCAGGAGAGTGGTTGAGGTCTTCGCTTCGAGAATATTTGAACGACGAGGGATCGGAACGGGGCTTGTAATCAAGCTCGTCAGCGGAACCTAGGGTGGAAGCGCGTGGTGGGGGGGGAGGGCGCTCTGAGCCGCTCAGGATGGAGGTAGTGGGAAGAGAAGACGGTTCGTCGGTAGCAGGAGAGATCCGGCGAGGAGACTGACGGGGGGAGCCGTAAGACTTGGGCGAGAGGGGGATTAACAAGCCATTGGAAGACGAGGGACGGTCCTGGGTGGGAATAGCGGGATGATCCTGAGAGAAGCCCATGGCCGTGAAGGACATGTGCTATGAGTGAGCCAGAGCGAATGGGAGTAAGGCGATGATGGAATGGTTGTTACAGGAGAGAGAGTATGATGGTCGTTGCTCTCTCTCTCTTTCTCTTTCTCTCTTTGTCCAGTCGAGGCGAGGCGAGGCGGAATTTCCGGTCAATCGGTCGTTCGTCGTTCGGTTCGGCTCGCTCGGTGGATCGGTCTGTGGGTCGGTCCGTCGCTGTCACGCTGTCACCATTCGCCCTACACAACAACAACGTGACAAGATGTCCTTCACCCTCGCATCCCACCCACAACCTCCATCAGAAGTTCCTCAATCCGTTTCTGTCTCCTCTCAATCGAATCCAACCGTCTTGCCCATTCTAAACTTCCCAACGTCGATTCCTTCTCTTCGGTCTCTCCCACCGTCTCCGGCTCCATCAATGCCTCCGACATCTGACCCGGACTCCGTGACCACGTAGTATCGCCGTCTCGGTTTGGGTTTGGTAGGTTCATCCTTTGCAGAGTCGTTCCAGAAGACAACCGCCGTCGGCTCGCAGGTCCGTAGCTCACCCCGTCCCGCGCCCCAGCGTGCAGATGCAGTCCCTCTGGTATAACCTCGTCCACTATGATAGGTTGGAATAACTGGGCCAACGGGCTCGCCTGAACCATCGCATCTGCCGGCCGACTCAACGAGGTTGTAATGCGATGTCGTATCTGTGGTCCTGGCGAACCGTCGGGCCTCAACGATTCCGATGGCATTCGCGAAATTGTGTGGGTCCTGATGGATCCTCCAGCCCCCCTAACGGTATCATTTCGCGTTTGTTCCATCGGATGAGCTGCACCCTGGTCATGCATATCTAATGCGTTGTCCAGTTGCTCCTCAAATTCAAATATCTAAAACCAAGACTCTCGGTTTTGGGTTTGGGCAGCGAGAAGTGCACCCACTGCATCAATGTCAGATCCCACCCCTGGAAAGAGGCCTTCGAGGAGAGCTGTGAAACATTCTTATTAGTATATACCCCACACGATATACATGCGAGCAACGCACTCCATCGCCTGACATTTCTCGGTAGGGTTTCCAAAAAGTGTTCCGTCGTTGCCATGAGTGTCTCGCCAACTCCAACAGTCCCTATCTTCTTTGCTTGGCGTTCATACATTGCGATCGTAATCAATATGGGGAAGTTTGTTAATCTGTGTAGGCTTATCAGTCCAGAAGTTCCTATCACGTTCAAAGTCAAGAACCTGATCATGAACACGTTGACCTGACAGACAATGAGCATGTTCATCGGATTTGCGGTGTATGTAAATCGAAAACCCGACCTTATGGAACCAGCGTGGGGTTAGTATATAACTTGCAGGTAGGAGAATACAGAGAGCGAAGAGGTTGACTGGAGGCTGATATGAGAATAGAGAGTCTGCCTTGACGCTATCCATGTAGAATTTGTCAGATCACGGAACAAATGAGGGCGCTCAACCAACCCTTCAATGGTCGACACTGCACGTCTGAACATGGCCTACAAACCAGTTAGACACAGTGGGTCAACATAAGCGTAAAGATCGACCTCAGCGACAGCATCTTCAGATATCGTGGAGAATGTATGCGAAAGAATCTGCCACGTTGTCATCAGATATCGTTCCTGAGAACCAGAGTAGGGTGGGCATACCGAGACTAAGACTGCGACGATGGTCAGCACGTTGGCTAGAGTAGGTTTCTCGCAAGAGGATAACATACCTGTCAGAAGCAACGTGTTGCTCAGGCAGGCATAAGTAACCATCAGTACCGGGCCAAGGATCTTGTCAAAACTGGCTACAAGCGAATGAATAAAGAATGGCACGCGTCTTAGTTGTTGACTTACTAGCTTTCTCAAACCCCCCTGCGTCCAGACCGAACCATATGTTGACCATCCACCACGCAATCTGGCTAAGACAGAGAGTAAATAGATGGACGATAAGAGAGGGTTGTCGAAACTACCTCAGAGAATACCTGTTAAAATCTTCGCGTCTTAGCACGGAGTATTCCTTGAATGACATCGTACCCTGCTCTCCCCTTGCTTAATCTGGAATGTGATCAGATTAGATTTGGCACGTCGTGAGGCGAGAAATAAAAAATGCGTTAGCTTACGTCCAGAGCGCATACAGGAATCCAGCAAAGCAGAATACAGCGATAAGCATTAAGAACACAAATTGAGAAATCATGGCCCGCAGTGATAGCACCATTAAATTATTCTTCAATGTCACAAAAGCCAATCTGAAGGACACCCCGTTTTGTTGAACAAGTGCCTGAACGCGCGCCTGAGCACGAGGCTTACCGAGGGAAAAGTAGGCACGCGATAAGCGCGAGGCTGTCGACACCGACAGCCTTGGCCCAGGCGCCATCTAATCATGAATGCTCATCCCATGCGATGCGTCAACTGGAGATGGAACATACTCGGGTGATACACCCCGTAGACACGGAGAACCGCGTATGTGCAAAATATCGGTACTTTATTGTAGGACATCAGGATCACGGTTCGAGTCAGTGATCGCAAAAGACGTACTGAATGCCAAGTCAAACCCGTTCTAGACAGTCATCAGCACCCTGATGACGCTGAGTGTATTCGTCACATACCCAAGTACCTGTGAAGAAGACTGATGACGCTTTCAATGGGCGATGCATGGCTGGCGCATGGAAAACATCACCTCTGATTCCGTGTTCCTGGGTTGCTGCCACCTTCTCCAGAGAGAATCCGAGCGAATACACCATAAAGGCAAGCTCCCACACGTTAATATGGTCCATCGCGTTCAGTTCAACAGCGATGACAAAGAGTAGAAACAGTATTAAGAAGCTAGAATTCTCGAGGTCAAGGACAAATAAGAGAGTCAACGTTAAGACACAAACTTCAAATACTCCAGAACGGAGCGGATTGCAGGCACTTTCAGACTATTGGCTCATCAGTAAATCTGAGCGCATACTCAGGGACGCAAACTCAAACCGGTAATGATCAAGCAGCGGCGCGTTATGTGGGTTATAGAAGTGGATTGGCGTCCGTTTATACGTCTATGGAGAAGGTGGAAGCATGAAGAGTTGTTGGTGATAGGGGATGACATACGTCGGAAAGGATCGAGTGGCTGCTATCGGCTTGATATACACATTTTCCGCTGGGGAAAGGCGCATTCATTGAAAGCCCGTGTTGAAGAAGGCCAAGTTTTACCTCCAAATGGCATCGATGACTTTCTGACAAGGGGTGCTCTTGATGAATCGCTTGGCCTTACTTATGATCGCCATTTCGATGGCATTGCCAACTCTGTCCTCCAGATCTTCATTCTCCTCCCGTGCAAGAGCCAGCGTCACCGGATCCGCGCCCGAATAAACAGGCCAGCTAGTCACGGTGACCGCGGCCAAGTCAAGAAGGTTATCCCCATACTCGCGTAGACACTTTATGGCTAAGATCTCGCAGAGATGTGCCCGCGTGAGGGAGAGGGCAGATGTCGTGAGGTTGTCATCGCGGATGAAATGCACGCGGTTGAGAAGAAGGCAGAACACGACAGATTTGTTGCCCTGGTGTTGTAGATTGCTGTACTTCTCAGCCAAAGGGCGAACGAGCGTGTAGGTTAGGTCGGGGGCCATTAGCTAAAGCTGGCGCTAAGTGTGGATGATCTAGAAGGTGAGAAGACGGACCGCTTCGTGACTCAAGGGGGTATCTAGTGACATACTTAACCAGGCGGACGTGTATACGCCATCCGACGCACCTATAAAACGCTAAATGAGGTGATTGATCAGAAACGAGGCGCGATGCGTGCAACAGCCTCACCGTGACATCCTTGAGAATGATTAGGAGTTTATTCGCGAGAAGGGGTGAGAGACATACCGTCCGGACGAGATGAATGACTGGAAAGACGGATGTGGACTCTATATCTTCATTTAACAAGAGCGGTCGTATCTGCTGCGACATCATCGTCGGTCAGTGTCAGTCGTGAGCACCACCGCGGCGCTCGAAACTCCGCAAAAGCACGCGACGCGCCTCGCCATTCGCTACGATCACTCACCGCAGGGCAGATGCAGGCTCAACCTCTTGCGCAACAGCCTCATATAGTCAAGATCTACAATGCCGTCTACTCCTCCGTACAGGTGCGCACCTGTATTACCTTTCTCTCCAATTCCCATCACGCGTCCGTCAGGTCTATGAGTGTATGGTTCGAGGCATCGCGGTCATGCGCCGTCGCGCCGATTCCTACGTCAATGCCACCCAGATACTGAAAGTGGCTGGGGTTGACAAGGGAAGGAGAACTAAGATCCTCGAGAAGGAAATACTTCCTGGTAAGCACGAAATCGTGCAGGGCGGCTACGGAAAGTATCAAGGAACGTGGTACGTGATGTAGCATCGTTTGCGCTCTCGTGCGTCCGACGAAAGCCCATTCTGCCTAAAGGATTCCACTCGAAAGAGGACGGGATATAGCTCTTCAATACGGAGTCGCTAGTCTCCTCGCCCCGCTCTTTGATTTCATCCCAAGCTCAAGCTCGCTCAACGCCCTTCCGACAGCTATCCAAGCGGCCAGTGGTAAGCTACCTACACCACCCCTCAAAGCCTGATGTTTGGTATATGCTTTAGGCGCACCAGGGAACTATCTTCCCTCTTCGCTTCCTTCTGCACCGATCATGCCGGGATCTGCCCTCCGTCTTTTAAACCAAGGGCGTGCCCAAGGTCTGTTCACTCCTTCGACATCGCAGCACCAGGGACTCGTCTATCCTCCCCCACCGGGAGTCATTTACACTGGCTCTCCAGCGCCCATCGTTCCGGGCGTGTCCCCTACCCCTCCTCCCATACAGCCGCTCAAACGGACGAGATCCGAGATGGAGGCGACGTCTTCCGGGATCCCAGACACCATCCAATCTCTAATAGCCGCTCAAGGTCTCGTATACTAATTCACATCGTCCATGATTTTCTCACCTGATGTTGGTACAGCAGATCTTGCTAGACCATCGTCTGCCGCGTCAGCCCCTCAGGCTATCCCAGATGACAATCCGTCCCCAACAAAACGTGCTCGTACTGAGCCACTTCTTGCTGGCGAAACGCGCTTATTATCACAGTCCCAACTAACGATGTCTCATCAACCGTCGTCCCAGCCTGGATCCCGTGGCGAGACGGTTACTCCGCAACTCATCAATGGGGCCGTTCACCCTGACGACGGGCTTATCACCAATACGAATGGTGCGTACGTGAACGGCACAACTGATGCAGAAGATCATAAGACGCGGTTTGCGTCCAAGCCCGTCGTACCCCGAAATCTGGACCCTACTTCACCATCAAAAGACCATCGGCGCGCCGCCATCGTCACCGCCATCCTCCAACGTGACGACCCCAACCCGGTCCTCGACCTCATCCGTGAGATCCCCCCTGAAAACGCTGCTGTAGGCCCTAACGTGGATGGCATTCTTGATGAACTCGGCCATACCGCATTGCACATTGCAGCATCACTAGGTCGACTCAAGGTCGTGGAGGCGCTTATCTCAAGTGGCTCAGACATCCACCGAGGAAATTTCAATGGCGAAACCCCGTTGATTCGTGCCTGCCTGTTACCCAACAACTTTGACCAGCAGTCGTTTGGGACCCTAGTCTCATTGCTTCACCAATCAATTCGGACTCTCGACACGGCGCGCAAGACTGTAATGCACCATGTCGTTGCGCTTGCAGGTGTGCGCAACCGTGCCATCATCGCAGCTTATTATTTGGAACAGATCTTTCTCTGGATCGCACAACATCAGGATGGTGACTTCCGTTCAGTGGTGGATTTACAAGACGAACACGGAGATACAGCCTTGAATATCGCAGCCCGTGTAGGCAACCGTGGTCTCGTAAGGTCCTTCCTGGATGTTGGCGCCAATCGCATACTCCCTAACAAACTCGGATTACGCCCAGGCGACTTTGGAGTTGAGAACGAAGTAGGACCGGAATAGCTGCTGTGTCAGAGCTCAACTAATAAGTTACTCATGAGCAGGAGCTCGGCGGCGGTCCGCGTGTCGAGGATCTCATTGCATCTCTACGGACCGGTCCTTCAGTACCAGCACAAAAAAGTCAGGATGTAATAGCAGGTGACATTTTCGACCCCCAGCCACGATCCTGTCACTCATGCTATCGCCCTAGATATGACCACCATGATTCAAAGCCTTAGCGCCGACTTTGCCGCGGAGATCAAAACGAAACAGGACAACCTAGACGTCACACAGGCACACCTGCGTGCGGCCACGCGCGAGCTCTCCGAGCAGCGGAAGCAGATCCAGGTCTGGCAGGCACGCTGCAGCGAGCTTGACCAGGTAATGCAGCGCATCCGCAACATCGAGCACGCCCTCGTGGACGAGGAGAAGTTCGACTGGACGGGGCGCACGGACCTCGACGGGCGCGACGCGGTGGAGAGCGCCGGCCCTGCGTTCCGCCGACGGGGGCAGAACTCGACCATGGCCGGCCTCGGCGGGCTCGTGGACGTTTCGTTCAGCTTTGACGCGGAGCCGACGATGCCCGTGGGTGATTCGCCGACCAGCTTGATTCGACTCAAGCGGATGAAGACGTGGCATGTACGCATGGAAGCACTCGTTCGCCAGAGGCTGGAGAGCTTGCGCGGCGCCAGCGCCGAGCGCGAGTTCCAGTGCAAGAAGATCGTCGCCCTGTGCACTGGCGCACCCGTAGACAAAGTCGAAGAGGTTCTTCGTTGCAAGCTATCTAGCTATGCGTAGCTGACGGGTTTGGTTCGGTCAGATGCTCGACGATCTGGTCGTCGCTGTGGAGAGCGAAACACAGGTCGTTGATATTGGACGGGTATCAGGGTTTATGCAAAAGGTGAAAGTCGAGCTCTCGCTGTTGGCAGAGCGTATCATCCCGATTGACATCGGAAAATCCGCAGGTTCGTGATGGTGTCATCTAGATGGGTTTTTTTTCTTCTTTTTTTACCTCGGAATGGAACATCGTGATATTCCCGTCAGGACACTGTACTTCATAGCTCGGTGCATCTGCTGTCGTCAAATTTTTAACGCTTAACATGCTATCTGCCATCGTGACAAGTGTCGTCAGAATGAATCACATTCCGCTCTCACATGCGAACAGTTGGAAGTTCCTATTGTACGTGCCCGATACGAGCAGCTTCGAGTCTGCGGAAAGATCAACCGACATGACCTTGCTTCCGTCGGTTTGCAAGGCCGTCAACAATTGCCAATCATCCGCACTCCATACTTTGACCAAACCATCATAGCCTGCGCTAGCAAGGTACAAACCTGGGCGATAGCGCCATTCCTGCGCGAGCGACTCCAACCTTTGCTCGGTCGTCATTGGCGGAGGGTGAGCGGAGTCATCGTTGCCCTCGTCACCATTGGACTCTTCGGCCTCCTCGGCGGTGCCATTTACGAGCGTGGGACGACTGGTTTGGCGCTGCAGGATGTGCGCGGGGATGGACCCGTCGGAACGGAAGAAACGCACGTCCGACACGTTGCTGAGGTGGGCGGGGATGGTGTAAAGCGCCTTCAACGAGCGCATGTCCCATATCCGTATGGTGTCGTCCGACGCGCCAGTTGCAATTTGGTAACTGCGGGGCGTCAACACAACGTGAGGGAGCAGGGCGGCCACAAGCGCATACCCGTTAGGAGAGAAGGCCATGGAAAGTATGCTTTCCACATGACCGTCGAGAACCATCGCCGTTCGACCAGTTCGCAAGTCCCAAACACGACCAATAGCGTCGAGGCCACTGCAAACGATCATAAAATGCTGGTCCACAAAGGACGAGAGATATGGCTTACGCGGATGCGGCGAGGGCACCGTCGTCTTGAAATTCAACGGCGTATACTTCTCGAGAATGACCTTCTTGCAGCAGGATTTCCTTGGACGTAGCTACGTCCCAGAGTCGCCAGGTCGTATCAAAGCTAGCACTAGCGATGTAATTGCCGGAGGGGTGGAAGGCCACCCTGCAAATGCGGTCCTGGTGACCTTTCATGACAGAGATTGGGGTTTCGCTGTGTGAAGGTGGTGAAAGGGGAGAAAGACGAGACGGTTGGAAATGAGCGAACCTGCTAAGCGACCACATGTTGACACACGCATCTCCAGCCCCACTGACCAAGTTGACTGAATCGACACTCTGGGTTAGAGTCGCCTGCGGGTGCCAGGCAACACCGCCGACTCGATCGCCATGTCCTAGGAGGTAGGATGAGGGGTGAATTCGGAAGAGATGGCCAAGCCCACCTCTGAGAGTACGGATGGGTGTACAGGCCGGGACGTTCCATAATTTGACGGAGCTAGACCAGCTACCCGTAGCCAGGATTTGGCCGTTCGGTGCGAACCGAACAAGAGAGATTGGACGCTCATCCCCGATTTGTGAGCCCAGATTCGAAAATGTCTGAATGACGTTCCGGTGAACGATGGCAAGGAAGGCGACAAGTTTGACACACCTTCACATCGGCAAAGACACGTTTTCGAATGTCGATGATTCTACTCAGAGGAAGTTTGCTGTCTAATTTCTGTTGGGCGACACGCTTTTGGGCTCTATAAGGAAATCAAACAGGAAGAAGACGTGGTAAGCACCTTGGTAGCGGCCTAAGCAGGGAAGCCCAACCTGGGGAGAGAGAACTCTGCTAAGCGCCTGCGCGCTTCGAGGAGATCCAGTGAACCTGGAGAGTAGAATTCCTCCGCCTACGTAGGAGGATGTCACCATCAGGTCGTCTCCTCGAAGATGGTATTGGAAAAGAACGCACCTCATCTTCACTCTCAGACTCGGACTTGGCGTCTACGTCCATGACATCCTCTCCTCGTGCGGCGTTAATTTGGGAAAGCACATAGATCAAACGATCACGCCTGTCTGCAGCCTATGGTAGTAGCATGTGTACGGCATCTAATCAGGGAGGATAGTCAAACGTACCCGCTCTCCAAAGAGAGTGATTGGTTCACCAATCTCCCTCAAACGAGCCTTCACGCGGTTGTCATCTGTTGGTACGGCCATGGTCCTGGCCTTCTTTTTCCTCTCAAGCTCATCGAGAATGACTTTGTTCTCGATACGAGCACGTTCCGAAGCGAGGTAATTTCCATCGTCTACGAGGTTGTCAAAGGTGACCTCGGGCATAGCGTAGAGGGTGGCAAAGAAGGGTTGGCGTTACATAATCGACATCACCCCTTGATCCCCACCACCACTCTCTTTCCTCTCAACATGGCAGTCTTGTCATTGCCGCTCTCATTCAATAACTCTTTCTGGTCTCAGGACTACAGGAATGGTCTCCAAGTCCTGTACGATAAGCTCGAGCAGGTGCGTGCGCTCGGACACGTGTAGAACTGCCGTAAATACTCAACTCGCCAATCCCACTCAGAGCGCCTCCGAGAACGACGAAATCATCATTTTCATTCGGGTAAGAGCCCCGATCATACCCAATCTCCCCTCAACCCACAGGTTCTTCAATAGGCGCGAGCGCAGGCTGAGGAGAACATCGGTGCCGCCCTTGCAACCACCGTGACCGCTTCTGCCTCAGGTGAGTCTTCCGACTTGTCCTATAGTGTCGTGTCATCTCTAAACTCCTTCTCAGACACTGGTTTCAGTGCGGACGACGGTGCAACCCTACTCATGGCTTTTCGTGGGATACAGGCCGAGACCAACAAACAAGGTGGCGTTCACAGGTCCATCGCACGCGAGCTCCATCACCTCGTTGCGGACCCCTTCGAGGGATGGGCCAAAGGTTACCACGTGCGTCACTGTGTCCATAGTCCCTTTTCCTCTTCTTCAACCACTGCCGTCCATAGGAGAGGATTCAGGCTAGTAGGGCCACCGTAGTTGATGGCTACATCAGGAACTATGAATTAGCTCAAGCCGAGGTGCGCAAGCTTATTCTCTCAGCCTATTCAAACGCCCTGACGAAGTGCCCTCGTGCAGGTGGTCAAACTCAAGAATACGTATCTTTCGAAAGTTCGCAAGGCAGACGAGGCTGAAGAAGAGTAAGTTTTAACACTCCTTACAATACCGTCTGTTAATGTACATTCTGGACCATAGTGCCAAGTTTGCGCCGAATAGCGAATGGAGTGACAAGTACACCCCTTCGCCACGCCAGGCCCCTCGCGATAAGCCGGTCAGAACCGCTACCCTCTCGGAACGTATCGCTCAAAGATTCAAAGACATCCAAAAGAAAGCAGTTAATCTGGCTGACGATGCTCCCAGCGATGAGAAGACGCACGTTCTCTTTAGCGATGAGAAAGACAGCCCCAGGGTTGACAAAGGAAAGGGAAAGGCAGTCGCAGAACCCCAAGATAGCACGATTAGTGATTCGCCCCCTTCCTTAACGCCCCCGCGTCCTTCAGAACCTTTGCTCGTTAAGACCTCATCTTCACCACCGTCAACCGAGTCCCCCGAGCCCATCCTCCTGGCAGGTCTCGCATTTTCACCCTCTGCTGTCTCCGACCTCCTCACAAGTGCATCCTCCGAGTTGAAGCTGCAAACCGTACGCCTTCCCATTGTTGGAGAATATAGCTGTTTCACAGGCGAAGATTTTGTTTCCTGGCTCATCAAGAATGTCCAAGGATTCGGCGGGAACTTGGATCTTGCTGAGCAGGCCGCCCGGGATCTCACCGAACGTGAAGGCCTCCTACGGCGCATAGGGGACCTCGGAAACGCTTTCGAGCCCATAGACGATGCCTTCTACCAATTCCGGCCGAAGGCGTTTGAGCTCGGCAAAACTTCGACCAAAGAAGACCCACCACACTCTCCTTCGAAGCTTGCTCCCGTTGCGGAAAACCTCCTCAGACGTTCTAATACCCTCTTTAATGTTGTCCAGAAGGCACTAACCACCAATCCGAACGGCGAACCCCTGCATGTGCGATCTCGACAGGAAGCCGAAGTGGCAGACCGCGAGTATCGTATTGCTGTGCGTAAACTCGACAGGCAGCGCCTTGGACTCGAGGAACGTATCGAAGATACGCTAAGGTTACTTCAGCGCTGGGAGCTTGAACGTCTACACGCTGTCAAAACGGTACTGCTGCAATTCCATGGGACGCTCTCGAACCTCCCCCGCGCTCTCGAAGAACCCATCGAGCGTTCTGCATCTCACATCGCCGCATATCTGCCAGATTCCGACTTGCCTGCGCTCATTGAACGGTACCGAACCGGACCATTCCGTCCGCAACCTCAGGTGTATGAAAGCGTCGCGCATGACGAATCAGATGTTCTCTTTGGTATCGACCTGAGAAGATGGTCCGAGGGCGGATGGGATTCTCTGCATGGCGAGGCAAAGAACAAGGCCCTGGTTCCTCCGGTTTTGACTACACTTTTGGATGGTTTGACTCGAGCGTACCCTCAACTGCCGAATGACGATGGTGAGTCCGCCGTCAACAAATCGCCATAGCTGATTATCATCGTGTACCCAGAGAGACGCAAGGCCTGGATCTACGAAGTTCCTCTGACTGCAGTCCACCACCTCCGCGAAAGCCTCAATGCTGTTCCTCCCGAGCAACCTATTCCAGCCGATATCGTGACGAAGTATGATCCTGCCGTGCTAGCGAGCGCAGTGAAGCTATGGTTGCTTGAGTTGGACCCTCCGATTGCTCTCTGGGAAGGTTGGGAAGACTTGCGTCGCTTATACCCTAACGGTTCGTGGGGACACTTGTTATGTTGGAGTCTAGTCCGTTGACAACAGCCCTAGTTGGTTCCACAGCCAAGGGAGAGAAGGAACCTGCTAATGAGCACGAACACTTGGACGCCCTCAGGACAGCCTTACTTCGCCTTCCAAAAGTCCATTTATATATTCTTGACGCGATTGTGGTTCATCTCCGGACGTTCGTTGTTTATCTCTATCTTTTGCGTGATCCTCACTATCTGTACTAGGGTTATCAATAACACCGATGTAGAGGAGAGTGATGAAGTTTATGTGACGAAGCTTGCTCTGTCGATTGGTCGAAGTGAGTTCTTGTTGTCGATCATTTGTGCCAGACTAATAGTTGCGTTAGCTATTCTGCGCCCAAAGCGAGAGACTGGGGTCTCGGTCCAAGATCGTCACCCAACAATGTTCTTCATAGATCTCATCAACCATTACGCGGACGTCCTCCCTCCTACGATCGCGAAAAAGACAGCTGATACAGAACGCAAAGTACCCCTTCGCAAACGGACTGCACCTGTTGATTTGCGTATGAGTAGAGCTAGGCTCTCTGCTGGCACTGAGGCCAGAGACTGGCTTGCGAGCCAAAGAGCACAGGGAAATGTTCCGCCGGCTGTTCCGCCGGCTGTGCCACCAGCTGAGCCATTACTCGTTTCACCGCCAGTTCCGCCTTCTGTTCCATCTGTGCCTCCACCTCCTCCAGCCTCGGAGCCTGCCCCTACTTCCACGCTTCCAGCCGCACAGCTTCCTCAAGTTCCTCCTCCGCCTCCCCTTCTGGTGAAGCCCACACCTGTACCTGAGCCTCCACAGCTGGTTGCCCCCGTCCCTCGGCGCGTTACTTCTGCGGAATCGGATGTTTCAACTCGGCCTGCTTTTAAATCTCCTCCCCCCGAAGATGACGAGCTGCCTCCTCGGCCAGCCTTTAGTTCCCCACCTCCAGAGTCCGAACCTGAAGTGCCAGTGCCTGTTCCCGTTGAGGCACCTGTCAAGGTCTCACCGCCAACGCCAACGCCAAAACGTCGTAACAGTGGCTCGCCACGCCCGGGCCCTGGACGCGGCGGTACCCCTCGTGTGCGCTCGCCGTCGAACTCTTCCTCGCCTCTTGCTGCCTCTGCTCGAAGTGCTTCGCCCGTCATCGCACAAAGCGAAGATGCGCCGCTGAACCCCCACCGAGCGTCGCTTTCGCGCGGCGCCTCGTCCGAGACGCCGTCCCGTCTACGCCCGCCCCGTGGCTCCCGCCCGCCCCGAGGCGGCGGAGGCAACGTGAACTCGATCGTGTCCAACCTGAACCGCAATTCGTTCTCCTCCGATCCTCGCACGTCGCCTCCGCCATCAGCCGGGCTGCAGCGCGGGGGGCGCGGGCGTCCGTCGTCTGGAGCTTTTGAGGAAAGACGGCGGAGTCTGACGGGACTGGCGAGGAGGACGATGGATAGCGATGCGGAAGAAGGCGTAGTCGGTTGAAAGAGTTCGTGAGACATTTCATTCCATGACTGATTTTGACCGTTTCTTTCACTATGAGCCCTGGGGTGGGGCACGGACATGCCATCTATGCACTGATCCCCTTGATATATATAAAAATGCTAACTGTAAGCCCTCTATTCCCTTGCACTTTGATAGCGCGTTAGCCACTTTGCTTAAATATCTATGTGTGTCCTTTAATCTGAATCTCGACAATGAGTATCCAACCACTGCCAAAGCAATGCGACTGGGACAGGAGATTCGATTTGCCCTCCTAGTGAGGCCATTTGTAGGTTTACATACATCACAAGAGGTCAAGAAACTACTAGTACATTCGAGAGGACTTCTCAATTGACCTCCATCAAGAGCTACCGCGAAAATTTACTATTCCGACCGGGTTGGCGGGCGGTACTGTATCAGTTGCGGAGCGGAATACTTCTGATGTGTCACTACGTGTGTCGACCACCTCATGCCCGACCTTTCCCTTTGCGATTACCCCCAACCCTGGCGTCCATGTCACTAACGGCAAGTCGTGAGCCGTTGTTATAGTGGTCCGGCTCTTCCGTGATAGCAGCGAACAGACTTTCCCTGCTTCTCAGTGTCCTATGTGAATCACTTGACCTTCATGAGAAATTTTCGAATGGCCTTCATGAGCAAGCATGGAATTATCAACGCATGATGTCCCATCACCACAACATGATGCAACACATGTATAGCCCCCCCTCCCTATCCTGATCAGAGGAGGGGGGTCGCCACAGTATACACCCAGTTCCTGCAGTTAGAATCCTCTCCAGCTGTGCTCCAAACTCACCAACACTCACGACTAACGGGTACCGGTTACCTGCAGTCTACCCCGACAACTTTTATTTCAAACATCCTACGCATACGTACCGATGCGCACCTCTTTTATCTTTGCCATGTATTGCCTAGCTGGTGGCCTCGTTCCATCGCTCGCAGTGAGGAGGTATACCGACCTCTTCGAGTTCAATTTCTCCTGAAGTTAACATTACGTTGCAGAACGCATGACGAGTTAACCACGCAGGAAAAGGAGACGGTGGACGCTATGCGCACACGGATCAACGATTTCGAGGCGACTTGGCCGAAGGAAAAGGACTGGCGGAAATTGCCCGAGGAGGTCCGCAATGCTTATCATGGGACTCGAAAGGAGCTTCTCTTCCCGATAGTCAATATGTTCGAACCCAGAAAGGAAAAACGCCCGAGATCAGGGTCGGGTGACTTAACAGATCCAAAACGTCCCAAGTTGTAACTTAAGCCCCATACAGCAATGAGATTTGGATCCAAAATTTGAACTTTGGTGTTCTCCAGAGTCACTTGTGTGATAGGAGTGAGTCTTTGGAATTTTACATGCTTGTGACATCCCAAATCCAGCATCAGACTTTGTCAGCAGAGCAATGTTTGTATATCTTTACAATTCAGAAAATCAATATAATTATTTAATGATAAGAATAAATTACTTGATAACAAAATTGTGGTGGTCAAAATTCCTGCTGTGATGCCCAAGATGTTGATTGTGCCAAGTGCCCCACCCACTATGGATCTAGGCATCAACCAAACAGGCTGTGGGAGCATGCTGTAAAGCTGGTGCTGGTAAGAAGAAAATCCATGGGACCAAATGAGAGAATGGCATTGGAGGCCAATGGGACCAGTGAGAAGTATGTTGATAGGTATACCGTCTGCAGTGAATGATGCAGTTATAGTATCTTTTGACAGATTGAGTAGGGGACTTTCTTGTGGTCCATGTGTAGTAAACTTACCAGTGCACCTGACAAGTACTCCCCTCCATGATCCAAGTGCAATGTTTTGATCTTATTGCGAGTCTGATTTTCTAACCATGCAAGATATTACTTAAACACATCATGTTAGGATTCTTGTGTTCTGCACTCTCATCTGATTACCTATGCTTCGGTGACTCATCTCTGTTTACTCATATGTGCTTATTCATCTGGCTTAGTGATTGCTTAGTGATTCGCTTACTCATTGATCAGTAATGGCTTACTCACTACTTACTGGTTGATGACAGATACTAGGAAAGAATGACTCACGTGTGAGTCATTTCTGACACTCTCAAATTGCGCTCTACATATTTGGATACTACTGGTTCTCAGCTATGTGCACACCAAGTTTCATACGAATCGGATCAGTAGTTGTTGAGATATTGTATAAATAGTCTGTGGTACTAAGAAGTTGAGCATTACATTACGCTCGACTTACTCTCTTACAAGAAACAATCATCTTGTCAACACTCTAAACAAACTATAGTGACAGCTCTAAGTGAAAGAGGCCCCTCTCTTCTCTTACATCTATTCTTCCTGAGATAATATTAAAGGATTCAAAGTCTAGTGCTTAAACTAAATCAAGCAACTCTTTCACTAAGAGTCGGTAATAAGATCAGTCAGATCTTAACACATCAGCACACTGATCTTTAGATTTGAGGAAGTACACTACTCCATAGTGAGAGTAGTCATCAATGAATGTTGCCTAGTAGCTGGCACCTCAGATAGACTGGACCTGCATCGGACTGGCTAAGTCAGTATGGATGATCTGTAGCCAATGATCTGATTGCTTAGAGGAGGCCAAGAAAGGAAGTCATGTCTGTTTGCCAAGTTCACACCCCTGGCAGGGGGAGTGATTGCGATCCTTGGGGTTTAGTGAGATTCCATTAATGGAATTGCTGTGAGTGATCAATGCATGGGGGGACATATGTCCCATGCACTGATGCCAGATGTGGAGTGGTAATACACCTGATTGTGTGTGGAGAGCTGGAGATGAGAAATCAATGTAGAATAGATTCTGCTCCAGGTATCCTCGTGTGATAGGTTTGAATCCATATCTTTCAACAAGATATCATGAAATGGTTGCAACCTGTCAAGACACATACTGCTGATCACTAAGGACTTAGGAGCAGGTGGGCAAGGGTTGGAACAGATGGTACATGGTGTAAACGGCGTTGAACAGGAGGACAAGCCAAACAACTAGGAGGTACCAGATGGGGACTGGTACATGTTGCAGAAGGCAGAGGTGAAGAGTAGAGGCCAGTGCAGCGAGGGCTTTAAACAAGGTGGTTGTTGAAGAGTACCTTGAAGATGAGGGAAGGCTTTAGACTGAGCAGTTGCAGGGGAGTACCCAGGAAGATGAGAGTATCACAAATGGACAGTCTGATGACTGCCATGCTACATTGGGGCTTATATACTGTGTACAGGGTCGATTACAAAGAGCTGGAACTATTCTAGACTCCTTGGTACCATCCAATAGGACTACAGGGGCATAAACCCGCTTGTGTCAGATTTCAGGCTTACTGAGCATATTACTGATCATTGTGGAGCGATGACATCTTTATGATGTCACTGTGGAGCGCTTAATGAGCCCATGAGGTCATTGTGGAGTTGCTCAGTCAGCCATGATGTCATTGGAGCTAAATGACATCATATGAGTTATACAATGAGTTATAGGAGTTCATGCCGCTGTTTCAGGTCTCTAGTGGCTGAGTGGCCATGTGGCTGCCACGCGATGATTACCCGATTAGGAAATGGGTGCCTGGTCATGTCATAGTGCCTTTGCAATAGTGATATCTTGCACCACAGGAGGAGTAGCCCAAGAAATGGAAGTGTGTTGATGATGCAAAGTGAGAGAGGTCTCTCTTGAGTGAAATAGGACAATATATGGCCAGGATCTGGCCTTGGTTCATAACACAACCTGTCACCCACTGCCAGAAACATCAACTTCCCCTAGCCACCCACAAACTCACCATGCCTCTTCTCTGGACCCTGCAATGTACTCAATCACCTTGTCATCCCAATGACCCTGACTGCCTAAGGCATACACATACATACCTGTTGTGCATGCCTCTGCTTCACCAACATTTATCTAGGTGCTGGAGATGAGACTGGCAATGAAGCAATTTGAATGCGACCTGTGTGGGCCCATGACTCAGGAGAGGACTCATGGACATGAAGGATCTGTGCAGCAATAGGGATGAATTGACACAAGTCCCGACATGGTTGGCCATGTGGTCTGGACACCCCAACATGACCTTGATGCTGAGTGTGTCATGAATGCTCTCAAAGAGTCTGTTCTAGTAAGGGGACTTCAAAGGGACTTAATGAGGAACACATATGACTATTGACAAGCAAGACAATGGTGCCAAGATTGACTCCAGTTATATCTCACATAATAGTCCATTACACAGGATTGAACCCAAGACCTCTAACCAACTGGACTGAATGCTCATGGCCTTGAGCTATCTGGGCTTTACTACAATTCCTAAAATGGAGATCCACATGCCTGGGTTCCCAGGAGAGAGTTAATGAGGTTTAGGCCCCTTTTACCAACCGAGAATCCTTGAATCTTGAACTTGAACTTGGATTTTGGGATTTTCTGGGAGTGACAGGAGTGACAGGAGTGATATAAGTGATATGATGTATATGATAAGTTAATATGCATTTTTTTATGTTGTCATTTGCATATTTGCATATATGGGGTTACACATGATGTGTCAGCATCAAACTCGGGGTTGAGCAGTCTGACTTGAGCTCAACATCTGGGTGCTTGCAGCCCCATTTTCACCAGAGCTGCACATACAAAATTTGCACAGAGATGTGCACCAACACATTGGTGACACATATTCTGCCTTAATGACATGCTTGCAATACCCCACTTGGAAGGTGTGGAAGGAAGGGTTAGAAAAAATATTTTACATATCACATGTAAACCCAGCAAATCACACTGAAAAATAACTCATATTCGAAATAGACTCATATTAGTTTATTATGTCACTTACATCACACCTGTCATTTCCATCACTCCCAGAAAATTGCAAAATCCAAGTTCAAGTTCAAGATTCAAGAATTCTTGGTTGGTAAAAGGGGCCTTACTATCTGTATTAGTAAGCCTGAAGTACAGCAAACAACCCATGAAGTTCACACAAGGATCACATGGACTCCAAGAACTATTACTCATCACTGAAGCCCTCCTTACTCAGCAGGTTACTAAGCATGACTGAGCATGCTTACCAAGCACCTCTGAGTGCCTTACTCATCCAGCTATTGTGATTGATAACAAGGTTTCAGCATGTCCCTTATTTAGTAGCTCTCTTGTAGTATATAAGTGCTCAATAAAGTACTGGACAGTCTCCAGACTGTCCATTTGATTTGCGGCACTCTATACACTCAGGGGTACTCCTTAAGGACCACTCCTTCTAGTCCCACTGGCTTCCTCTCTACATAATTACTCCATGCTACCAGTAACAGTACCCCTTTGGTATTTGTTACTGCTCTGGACCCTCCTACTTGCCCACACCATCTTAGACATCTATTGACTCGTCTCTGAGCTTTCCCCTCACTCTTGAACTGGATTGTTCAACAGTGAGTCTTGACAGAGTGCATGGGAGTGTCCTGTGCCACAGGATTGTTTGATAAAGAAAAGGTGTTCAGCAATAACTGGGAGTGCAGTGGTAGTTGTGAGTCAAGGGAAGGGAAGTTAGGAACTGGTGTTGATTTCCACCAGATGAGAGCAAGCTAGTCATATGGTGAGTGATCTAAAAAGAGATCTTTGCACTTTGAGGCAAAATGTTACAGCCTTGCAGCCATTGGAGCATTAGCTCAGAGTTCAGTGGGGCCAAGTCCCTGTGACTTGGTTCAAGGGTTTCATGGGGATGGCTCAAAGAGACCGGATTAAGGGTTTAGTGTCTCAAGATTGAGTCAGACAATGACTCAGTCTGCAGACAGAGTCAATCTTCTGATTTCACAGAAGAGGAGGATGATGAGAGAGAGGCAGAGGAGGAAGAGGAACACAAGAGTTCCTTGAGGTGTGCTCAGGTCAAGCAGAGTGTAAGCCAGTACAAGCAAGTTGTGATTTTGAGAGAGTATACAGGGCAAGGGATGTGACAGGAAATGGGACAAAGCTAAGCTTGGGGCATTCCCCAGCTTCTACAGACACTTAAATACTGTATGTAGCAAGGCTGTACAGTACTATATGCAGAACAATAGATAAAAGGTAAGCCAATGGCAAAAGGGGATCAGTCAACAGATGAAACATAAGAAGGTAAGGTGACAGCTGTCAATCAATATCAAGGGATGAAACGGTGTAAGGAGGCTTCTGGCTGGCCACAGAATCACATGCAGAAACGCAACATGACACAATGTGACACCCTCTTGTCCCCAGTGTTCACAACCACACATGCATGCCATCTCCCAGCCCTCACCACCAACCACACGCGCACGCCACACCTTCACACACTAGACACATTTGTGTCCCAAGTCTTTCATCATGGCCTCGACTGCCTTGCCCAGTCTCAATTCCCTTTGATACCTCTCTTTCTTTCATGCCTTTCATCTCTAGTACCTTCTCTCCTGTATATAAACTGCTTAGTTGCTCAGTTCCATAAAAGAAAAAGAGAATAAGACCCCTCCTTGCAACCCACTCCTCTCTATGTGTGAAAAACAAGAAGCATCACCAGTCGCATGGACCACTTGCTCTACTCTCTCCCCCTCTCCTCTTTCTTTCCTTGGACCAGTCAGCCTTACAATCTCACATGCGCATCCCCGGACTCGTGTTAAGGCTCCAAAGTGCCTTAAATAAGATCAATGGTCATGTCTATAAACGCGTCCTACCAATGCAGATATGCTTGAGTCAAGCAAGCAATACTCGTGGAGAGGAAGGAGTGTTAGATACTTCTAGAGTATGACAACAAGATGAGAGGGGCTCTGCAGATGGGGTAGGAGTCAACTGTTTGGGATTGGCAAACTAAGTTGAGCTTAGGGCTCAACTGTTACAACTGGGGGCTTTATATAGCCCTACAGGGATAAGGTTCATGCTACTGTAGTACTGGTTGGTGCTATAGAAGCAAAAGGCAACTCATAGAAGTGAGGTTGCTTCTATGTAAACAATCTCAGTGCTGGAAGCATTAAGTGCTTCCCCAATCAAGGAATCGACGTACGTGGCGGTACAGGAACATCTGGGACAGAAGCAATGCTACTCATTGCTTCTTCAGTACATCTTGTAAAAGATACGATCAACGCGTTCCAAATGTGATATCAACGAACATAAACGATCAAGATCTGACGCACGCATAATGGAAACAGTGCAGTCCATAGTTCAGGTGTTCCGGCATCTTCCGGACCCCAAACCACTCGGTAACATTACCCCTCCTTCAGATTGGTGGTCCCACACACCAACGATTCTAAAATCGAGTGGTGGGGTCAACACCATCATCATCTAGGGGAGGAGGTGATGCAGTGAAGGTGTATCGGCCTTCTTCTGCTGCCTCATAGGCAGCCAATGCTAAGGCCACTATCGCCTCTGACTCCTTAGCGGTGGCTGAAGGAGACATGATCTGTGGGAGTCTGTCAGAGTCCCTAGGTAACCTCCGGACTGGAGGTGTGTCGGAGTGGAGAGGGGTTGTAGTGAAAGGCTCTTGGAAGGTCCTGGACCCTTCTCCTTTCGCTACCTGCAAGATGCGTGGGTTAGCTATGTCCTCTCTCTCCTGGTCGGACTTCCTTTTCTTGCTCGAGTGTCCCAGTTCCCATCCTCGGTGAAAGGGGCACGATCTGACTGGGGCATAGCTGCGATGATAGGGAGGCACTAGGCAATGTGAGGCAGCGTCTGCTGCCAGTTGGTCATGGCAATATTGGTGGGGTAGGGGACAGTACTTGTTAAAATGTCCTACCTCGCCACAATACTTGCATCGGTTCCTTTTCCTCCTCCCTTCTATCATGTTCAGTTGCTGAGGCTCCGGAATGAAGTCAGCCATTGCAGTAGATGCTTCCCCACTGCTGCTATAGGAATGGTAATAGATAGAGCTCTGGGGGGAAGGGTTTGGTGACGCTTCCAATCCTGCTCCTCCTCGAAGGCGCATACTGGACATGGTTTGGAGGACGCCCATCTCCTCTTCCGAATACCCTTGCACTGTTGTAGGTGTGGGGCTGGCTGGTACTGGTTCTGGGTCGGGGGTAGCATACCCCTGAGCAATGTCTGCCAAAGGCAGCTGAGGGACGAAGACGGGTAGAGGGGGAGTGGGCTACCCAGCCCGATAGTTGGTGAGGAGTTCTTCAGCCCAGACACCTGGAGGGGTTTCTCCCTGGCTACAGCCTGCTTCAATGAACTCCCAACAGCGTGAGCGTACTTTGGCTGCTGCCATTCTCTCCTTGGCTTCAGCCTTGCCTCTCTCTACTCCTCGTTTCTCGGCTAGGTACTTGCTGAGCTTGTAGCGCAGCTGTTTCTCCTCTTCTTCGAGCACCTTATAGTTAGCTTCCAGCGTCTCTTGTAAGGTGTAAAGATGGTCCAAGTGGTAGAGTTCTGCCTGCAGCCCATAGTCGCCTAGCAGGTAGAGGGTCTGTCTCCAGCGCCCTTCGAACTGCCTCTCTGTGTCAAAGCAGTCTAAGTCATGTTCGTCTTGGCCATAGTTATAGAGATTATAGCAAGGGGTGGCCTGAAGGATCTCGCCATAGTCTGCATGGCCTTCTCCATTCTTCCCCTCACTCTCGGCTCTCCCAAGGCAACGTCATAGGCCACATACCTGGCCGGTTTGTTGCCCCAAGTCATACCATCAGGGATGTCAATCCCTGTGTGGTGTCTGTCAGTGTCCCATCATACCCAAGGCTCTCCAGGGTGGGCATCCTGGTCAAGAGTGCTGGTGGGGGACATCACATCCCAATCCCCAGGCTGAACATCGACTTGGTCAGCAGGGGGTCCAAATTTGAGAGGACGCATATCTGCTTCTCCTTCTCCAGTGTTATGTTCATCCATTCCTTGGAAGAAGGCGAGGAGGGAAGCATCGGGAGTGGTGATTTCAAGTGGCCCCTCTGCACCAGAGAGGTCGGATTGGGGGACAATTTCATTAGTGGGAGTTTGGGACATTTGTGAGCGATGATATGGGGATGAGGAAGTAGAGGGCATCTTTCACTGGACTTTTATAACCCGTATGGCCGTGGGGTTCTTTCTGTGATATTCCTCTATTAGTCTAGACACTTTGATGTTCTCTACTGGCTCCCAAGAGTCATGGGCTTCGGAGTACCCTTCCCACCGGACTTGATACTCCAGTTGTTTCCTCCTTCCAGTTCGTCTCGAACCTAAAATCATTGCTACTTCATATTCCTCTTCTCCTTCCACCAATTCTGCTTCTGGATTGGTGTAGTTGGCCCCATGCTCCTTGGTTTCCTTGTAAGGTGTCAATAAGGAGGCATGAAATGCGTTATGGATCCTCCAGCAGCTAGGGAGATCCAATCTGTATGTCACCGGACTAATCACCTCCGTGATTTCAAAGGGCCCATATTGTTTTGGGCGTAGTTTCACTGTAGGATGTGTCGTTTTTAGGTTGGTGCTGTCGAGCCATACCCTTTCTCCTTTCTGATAAGGTTGGAAACTACTTCTTTGCTTCCACATTAGGGAAGCGATCTTCATCGCTTCTTGTGCCTGTGATCTCGCTTCCTGGATCCGGACTTTCCAATTGTCTATTCTTGGTATCTTGCTTCCCCAATTTGGCTGGTGTGCCTTGGGCATAAAGCCCATCCATAAGAAGAAAGGGGATTGTCTGGTTGTCTCTGAAATGTTAGAATTCATCGTGTATTGCACCAGAGGCAGCCAATCCACCCAATCATCTTGTTGGTGGTTGCAAAAGATTCTTAGCGATGTTTCCATCGTCTGATTCGTTCTTTCTGATTGTCCATCTGTCTGGGGATGGTAGGCAGTGCTGATATTCTGTTTGATATGCAGCTGGTCGCAAAGTTCCCTAATGAACTTGGAACTTATTAGTTTATCTCGATCGGATATGATCTTGCTTGGTACTCCCACAAATGGGAATATTCTGTCCTTGTAGAGCTGTGCTAGCTCTTCTGCATCCATTTCTTCTTTGCAAGGAAGCAAGATGACGCCTTTAGTACAATCGTGGTCAGTGACAGTCAATATACTGTCATATCCT